>BMAU01007141.1:0-15104 GCA_019973935.1 Trichonephila clavipes | reverse complement strand
GGATTGGGTCACTAAGAATTTGAAGCTTGTGCTCAGACGTAAATGATCTGATTATTTAATGTCTTCTCGTATTCGCCTACCTCGTTAATTGATCTCCATATTTGGTTGATTGCTTGATTGAATATTAACGTCACACTGTTCAGCTACACGAGGGCTTTTGGCGACGGACCACGTAATTTTGAACCGTGGTCAAGTGACGTGGACGACACCTGAGCTGGCACCCCCTCTCCTAACTGCCACACCACACCAACGGGAGGACGTTTCAGCCCTCGACAGATTTAACGTGCATCGCTGCCCTACACGGCGGGTCTTTAGTGGTACTGGGATCAAACTCGTGACCAGGCAAGCCACGATCCTATACCTATACCACTCGGCTACCGCGGCCACCTCCATATTTGTTATTTGTGTGCATTCCTTATCTTGGTTAATATAATTTGTGTTATTTATCACTGTAAAGAAATTGAAGTGATTTTGAATATGGTTATCTTCCTTCCTTTTATTCCACACTAATAGTCGTCGCGGGATGGGCAACAGATTTGGTCAACTATAAGTGTCTAAATCACTAAGTTTGGTGATGAAAACTGATACACCAATAAATGTCTAGGACAGGTGTCGTCAAACCGACGCTTGTGAGCCGTGTGTGGCTCTTCAGATTCCAATTTTATGAATCATTAAAAATTTATTATATCTACTAAATATTATATATTATTATCGCGTTTTCCCTTGTAGTTATCCAATTTGAAAAACATTTAACCCTATTGAAAAAAATTACCTTACAATTACAATTAACCCTTTGTCCAGTATTAAATTTTTTTCCATTGACAAAATGTATTGAGAATCTGTAAAAATATTAAAATTAATTCTAAAGCAGTAACAGTCTAATTCAGGGGTCAGCAATCTATGATGGCACGCGGTATACAATTCTCAGTAACACTCCGCAAGATTTTGTCACTTTTTGAGTGGATGGAAGTCGATAAACTTGGAAAAACGTCTTCAGAGAAGGAGAAAATTATATTTACGTTGCACAACAAAGCTACATGGGGCCTGTTGGTGATAGACCTCGTTATTTAGAACCATGTTCAAGTGACGAGTACGACACACGTATTGGTACCCTCGTCTACTAGTTTCTGTTGTTGTTTATAATGCTACCACCTCTCCCCCCACCTCCACAATTTCTACATGGAAACTGAAGGGGAGGGAAATATTCTCCAGTCCCTGCGCTCATGACTCAGCTCACAAGACTAAGGACCCACTGATTTAACGAGCACGTACTCCGTGTGTACTCGGAGGGGCTGCGGTAGCCCAGTGGTTAAGGTATCCAACCATGGCAGGCATGTCATGAGTTCGATCCAAGTACCACTAAAGACCCGCCGTGTAGGGCAGCGATGCACGTTAAATCTGTCGAGAGCTGAAACGTCCTCCCGTTGGTGTGGTGTGGTAGTTAGGAGAGGGGGGTGTCAGCTCAGGTGTCGTCCACGTCACTTGACCATGGTTCAAAATTACGTGGTCCGTCGCCAAAAGCCCTCGTGTAGCTGAACAGTGCGACGTTAATATTAACTCAACTCGTGTGTACTCGGAGGGTATATGCTGGCATCGAACCCAGGCCTTTCGGCCTGGAGTCCGATGTTTTAACCACTAGGCTACCCACGGCACACTAGTTTCTACTCCGAACCAATGAAAGAACGTTTGTTTATTGACAGATTTAACAAACATCGCCCACCTACACGGCGTAGTTAGGAGAGGGGGTGCCAGCTCAGGTGTCGTCCACGTCGCTTGACTATGGTTCAAAATTATGTGGTCCGTCACCAAAAGCCCTCGTACAGCTGAACAGTGCGACGTTAATAGTCAATCAATCAACCCACCTACACGGCGGGCTTTCAGGGGTGCTGGGCTCGAGCTTAAACCCCGCTGGCTATGAGTACGTTACCATAAACATTAGTCTACTGCGGCCATTTATTTCAACAGAAAATGTTGATATAATCTAATTTTAAGTTTTTCTAAGCGGATAGGTCTCATAAGAAGCTGTTCTTTAGGATGTATTATACCTTCAGTTTTAATATCCAGCTACTTTTTTTCCCATTGCATTCATTGGCATGATCGCGTTGTTAGACGATACCATTACGAGTCGTCGGATAATGATAATATATCCATTTGCTGTCATTGGTGTAATGTACAACCCCGCATTGTGGGGTGGATTCATTGTTCTATTAAGGGACCCAAAGTCCATATTATATGATGGTTATACAATCATTTGTAATATCCGCCTTGGGGCCCAAAACTTGATTATGTATGTGGGGGGGGAGGTTCCTACTGTTTGTTACATTACTGTTTGCTATTTAGATGAAATATTTAAGTTTCAGAAAGTAAAGCGCAAATTTTACTCTCTATCTCTATTCTTTTGAACACAGTGACTGATTTTAAGACTCATCTCGAAGGCAAGAGTTAAAATATTGAACTATTATGAGTTTTCACAGACCATGTGAAAAATTGCTAAAAAGAAACATTGTTAAATATTTTAAACCAAATCTTTTCTTTAAGACTTTATTGATTTTGGTATATGTATCCACCACACCTGTCCAAGCACTTGGATCTCAGCTATATTAATCGGGAACTACCCATTCAAATAAGATGTTCTACGTTAGAGATATTAGGAGAAAAATAATTTAAAGAATATATTTCAAAAATATTTATTGCTAAAAAGGGGTTACATTTTCGTAATGATGGGAAAATACTTCATTTTGGTTCTTTCAATTTAGATATAAAATAATTTTCTTACAATATAAGTAACCGTGAATAAGATTATTACTGTTTATTAAATCTTCAGTAGTCAGTAAGCCCAATGTACATTACAGCATTTCATAACCCAGCAGCTTCTTCCTCCCAAAAGGTTGATCCCCTCCGTCTGATTCAAGTTGTTTTTCGTCTTTCACTTTTTCAAGCACTGTAATTCCGATATAGAACGTTTTAATTTTTTTAAAAGAAAAATATTTTAAAACTACAGAAGCTGATAAAAAACATAAACCTAATATTTGTTTGCTTGTAAAAAATTAGCAGAATTGCAACAAATGTTAAAGAAAAACTACAAATTTTCTCGTTGAGAAACGGATCGTGTCTAGCCTTGTCACGAGTTCGAGCCGAGTACCACTTAAGTCCCGCCGTGTCTGGGAGAGATGCACGTTAAATATATCCAAAGCTTAAACGCCCTCCCGTTGGTGTGATGTAGTAGTTAGGAGAGAGGGTTGCCAGCTCAGGTGCCATCCACGTCACTTGACCATGGTTCAAAATTACGTATGTCGTCGCCAAAATTCCTCGTATAGCTGAACGGGGCGACATTAATATTCACCTACTCGTCAAGAAAAGTACTTTGACTATTACCGTATAAAAACTCAAATATTTAAGCTTCATTTCTCATATGGCAAAGCTCAACATATTTTTTTTCTTCCTTTTATAAACTAGATAACACTTTTCTTGCAAAAGCAGGTTTTGAAATTTTGAAGAAAATTCGATCACCCCCTTCCTACTGCTTTTTACAGAAAACTTTGAATTATAAGAAAAATCAATAAATATGATACATTACCGAATTCCAAATGTCTTTTTTATGAGAAAATGTTGGTTTGTACTGATTTCTGCATCGTAGTTAAATCAGCAAAAGTCGTTCTCTAAAATTCACAAGCTTCCCTTTGAAGTTCTTTTATATAACGGACTTTTTTAGGGATGTAATCTTTTTAAAACTCACTACTCGGAATGAGATTTCTCCCCCCGTAGAAATATGTATGTCACTTTTGGCCACATAAATTTCTACGGAACGACACAAAATTTTTTTATTTAAATAAAATGTTCGTCCAAAATCGATCAAATAGACGCGTTCTGAATGCTGTTCTCGTTTTTTTATTCAAAGCGTCGCATACTCTATATTCCGAAGAATACATAGATAAAATGTCTTTAGATATTGAAAGTATTTGACCAGAGACGAAAAAGGCATGGACTTTTAAATATATATTTCAAACTTGCATTTTTAGTGAATATTTTCTTTTATTCTTAGGATATCCAGTTTCGTTTGAAAAATAAGTTTTTAAAAACTTTCAGCTTTTTTTTTGGTATAAAGTAGAGGGTTTTTGAAATTTACATCTGCATAAATAAAATAAAAATTACATCATTGAAAATATTAAATAATGCAGCTTTATAAATAAATAGAAGTGTTCGTTCCAGTGATGGTAGTTTAGCTTTTTTTCTCCAATGTGTCTCGTCAAATGTTGTAGAACAATGTAAAAAATTAGGTATCTAATAATTTTAAATAATTAAAAATCCTACAAAACAGATGTATTTTTTATATAGTTTTTCTATCTATTTATTTATAAATACTCTTTTAGTAGCATATATTTTGTAAACTCAAGAAATTACGATTTGTAATCACCTTATTGGAATTTATAATTTATTTTTTGAATGTATTTCAATTTTTCTACTATTGGCTCACAGTGACTATATATTTATTTATCTTGGTGGAATTTTCCATTGTTAATTAAATACATTTTATAGCACTCCATTGAGCTGAAATTTTATATACATGATTATTTTGGATGAAGGTACACTAATTTAATTATAATTCATAAAAATTAATTGATTAAAACTAATAATTTAAATAATTACAAATACAGCCACGTTGGCATCGTTCTTGGCGACTTAGAGACCTTTTTCGATACTTGTCTCAAAACATGAAAAGGGAGTTTCCTCACATTTTAAAGTATTCAGTTGAACTGAAATTTTATATACACGATTGATTTGTATGGCAATACGATACTTTAATAATAATTAATAAAAATTAATTACCACTTAATGTTGTGATTCTGTCCTATGTATATACATATTTATACTAAATGTAACTATTTAATAAAAACTAGTTAAAATAAAATTTTCTTTTTTGATATGAGTAGTAATTCACTTAAAAAAATTGTTTTTATATTACTTGTTTTAAAATAACATCGTAAAAACGCGAGTTTATACCCAGCTTAGTGCTAATTAATGAAAATTTCTGTTATCCTAAAGCCCCTCAGGTGGCTCACCTTCTTTAGGTGAGTACGGGTGTCACAATTCTGAGGTACCCTAATGATCTTTCCTTTTCCCACGGGGTTTACTCACTTTGGTAAACACGGGCTTCAAGAGACCGAGGTACGCTAGTGATCCTTCTCTAATTCCGACCATCTTTCTTGTCATCCCATTTTTCCTTTTCTTCTTTTCCCGTCTAGACCACAGATCTATAAGACAAAATGAACATAGTTCAAATTTAGTTTTTCTAGTAAAAAAAACTTACGTTTTATTACTGTCATATTATGGTTTACATTTTGCATTGCATCAGTTTAGTTTCTTTTTCGTATATTTCTTTCAATATTTTGATTTTGTAGCATTATTTATGTTCGACTAACACCATTGGTTTGCCAACCCGCATTTTTGCCGTGTGCGGCGTCCCGTAAGGATGAAAATGGTGTTCTGGGGATCCTTTGCGTTCCCTTTGCCCACACGTCTCCCATATGGGTGAGATTGATGGCCTAGGGATACCTCTGCGTTCTCTTTGGCCAATGCTTCACTGTAGACGGGTGGTAGGAATGAGCCCGCTCCTGTCAATCGGCTGGTGGTACCTCTGTTTGGTGTACCCGAAGAGACGCTGCTATATGGTTAAAGCTGCAGATAAGGGGTGTCGGGTTTACCCGTTCGATCCTTGCACTAATGCTCTATCATTATATTCTGGGTATAATCCAAGTGTAAGCGCCGCGCCTGGTTTTTGCCAGATGACCGGCACAGCCTCCCTTGTTTGACTCCGTGGTGGGTGGAGGCACGCCAGGACGAATTTGTTTCTCGCGCTTATGGATCAAAATTCTGCTGTGCCAGGATAAAGGCCTAGTATTACCCAACCCTAACGTTCACAATATTGCTGCACATACTAGAATTTTACTTGTATCTTTACTAGACAATGGTATGCCAAAAAAATCGCAATTTGCAATTAATAAAACTCTAATAGGAATAGTTGGTGCACCTAATTTGGTAAAACGGCTACAATCCGGTGACCTACTAATCGAAACAAGCTCCAATTTACAAACAAACTCTTTCCTACTTGCTAAATCTTTTCTAGATTCTCCGGTAACCATAAGTCCGCACAAAACGCTCAATTACTGCAGAGGTTTAATTTCAGAATATGATCTGTTGACCACCCCAGACGCAAAAATCCTCGATGGATTTTTCTGATCAGGGTATGGTCCAGGTTAGAAGAATGGCAATAAAAAAGAGGCTTCTTTTATTCCAACAAAACATTTGATTCTAAATTTAATAGACCTAAACTACCCACAACAATTAAAGCCGGATACCTAAACTGTAATATTCGCTCCTACATTCCAAATCCTCTGCGCTTTTTCAAGTGCCAGAGGCTCGGACATTCACAAACTTCTTACCGTGGACAACTGTCTTGCTCTAGATGTGCGTCTGCTGGACATTCTTCTACTGACTGTACTCTAGAGCCAAAATGCATTAACTGTTCACAGCCCCATCCATCGAATTCTAAACTATGCCCAAAATGGAAAATAGAGAAAAAATACAAGAAATCAAAACAAACAATAATATATCTTATATAGAAGCTAAAAAATTAATACCCCCTCAACTATTCCAAACATATGCCCAAGCTACTAAATCTTCACCAATATCCGTTACAACACAGACAGATGAAAACATCACTAAAATAAAATGCCCACCTTTAAATGTACTGCCACCACTTTCATCTCCTACCAAACCAAATATTTCACTCTATTTTCCTGCTGTTACCAAATCATCCTCATCCCAAGCACAACTCTTGCCATCCATCTCTTCAATAACACCTATAGTATCACATCCTCAGGCACCAACTCTTCTATCTGATACAAAAGAGAATATTAAAGAACAACCGTCACAGGCACATTGCCCAAGAAAAGTTAGCAAAAAAACAGATTTAAAGAAGGTAAAACCTACAACGAATTTAAAGGAAACACCTGTAAAAAACATATCTTTAAAAATTGCGAGGGAAGAAGATTCCCCCAATGAGTTAACTCCCATCTCCAAAAGTTCTCGGAGACGGAAATCTTTTAAAACTTAGGATGTCATGGACACAGACGCTGATCCTTCTGACACGGATTACATTATATGCCAGGCATCCGAAGAAGATGAGAGCCTTTTAGAGTCTGATTTTAAATAAGTGTCAGATAATTTCTTGACAGGGCCTCTTTCGCCATGTTCTACCAAAAAATAACTTCCCTGATTTCTTGGAACTGTCGTGTGTATAGATCGCATACAGATGGCATAAAATACATCATACGTCAATATCATCTAGTATGCGTAGCACTTCAAGAGACTTTCTTGAAGTCTTGTCACACAACAAAGAAACGTCGGTATGGTTGTCAGCGGAAAGACACGGAGGGATTCTCTGTGTCTGGAGGCGTATATATTTTTACATCCCTCGATGTTCCTTCTAGTGCTCTCCCACTCCGTACCTCGTTGCAGGCTGTAGCCGTGAGAATTTACTCCATGAGCCTTATCACAGTCTGATGTCTCTAATTGCCACCAAATGCTGTTATCTACCAACAAGACTTGTACAACCTGGTTGATCAATTGCCAGCACCCTTTGTCATACTTGGTGACTTCAATGGACATAGCACTCTGTTGGGTATTGTGAAGACGAACCCTCTTGGCAGACAGATCAAACATGTATTTTCTGATCATGGTCTCTGCCTGCTCAATCACGAGGAACCAACGTACTTTCACGAACCCACACGATCCTTTCACACATTAGATTTGGCCATCTGCTCACCGTCACTCTTACCTAATTAAAATATTTCTGTTGAGAAGGATATATATAATAGCGATCACTTCCCTGTAGTCCTTTCTCACGATTATGATGCGAGTGGAAAAACCTTCCCACCTGCGTATTCTTATAATCGTGCAGACTTGTCCCTTTTCACATAGTTGGCTGTGATATCTGATGCAATGGTCAAAGCAGAAAGTGTTGATACTGCTGTACAAGAAGTCACCAATGTTTTAATTGCGGCTGCTGATTTGTCACTACCAAAGAATTCAAGTCATTCATTCCAACGTTACAAACCTTGGTGGAATGCTGATTGTCAGACAGCGTATAAGAACTAGCGGAAGTTATGAGGAATCTTTCACAGATATCCCACTAAAGAGAGTCTCTTGGCGTTCAAAAGGCAAAAACAAATGCTCGCGGAGTAAGTCGTTAGAGTCAGAGGAAATCCCGGATTCGATATGTGTCATCACTCACCTCGTCAACGTCCAGTTAACAATTATGGAAAAAGATTAAGGCAGCAAACGGGATATATCGGGAATTTTCCTTCCCTATTTTACAAACCTTAGACTCTGTCTTTTCTTCCCCAGAGGAAATAGCTAATATTCTGCTTGAAACTTTTCAGAGTGTATCGAGTACAGCCTCTTATAATTCTAGTTTTCTTGAAATTAAGAGCAAAGCAGAACGTACCCCAATTAATTTTTCCACTCGTTCCTTTTTTCCCTATAATTGTGACTTCACGATGACTGAGTTAAAAAAGGCACTTTTAGAAGCGCACAATACAAGCGCTGGACCAGATAGAATCACCTACATGATGCTGCTCCATCTAAATCCTGACTCACTAACCAACATCTCCTGTTTGTACAACAGAGATTGGAAGGAGCATTACTATCCCTCCAGCTGGAGAGAAGCCACTGTGATTCCCATCCTTAAACCAGGCAAGGTGGCAAGAGATCCTCTTAGATACCGACCTATTACTCTGACGAGCTGCTTCTACAAGACCTTTAGACGTATGGTTAATATTCGTTTGGTGTATGTTTCAGAGAAATAAAAGTGTGTTTCTCCTCTGTTGAGTGGATTCCGCAAGCGCCGATCCACTATTGATAACACTGTATACTTAGAATTCCAAATCAGGGATGACTTCGTTAGGAGAAACAATTTGGTTTCTATTTTCTTTGACATAGAGAAAGCATACGACAGAACATGACGTTATGGGATTCTCTGTAATTTGTATGATTTTGGCTTAAGGGGAATCTTTCCATTTTTATTTTTAACTTTTTAGCTCCTCGTTATTTTCATGTATGCATTGGTCACTCATCTTCTCATGAATTCATGCAAGACCAAGGTGTCCCTCAGGGTAGCGTTTTGAGCGTTACACTTTTTAATATTCATATGAGTAGCATACTTAATCACCTTCCACCTTCAGTGCGAGGAATGCTTTACGTTGATGATCTGCAAATCTCTTGTCAAGGTTCAGATATGCGACTAATTGAACGAAAGCTGCAAACAACTGTCAATCGATTTGTTAAGAGGTGCGATCAGAATGGACACACATTCTCTCCTTGCAAGAGAAGCTATGTCCATTTTTGCAGAAAGCGTAACCTACACCGAGATCCTTTTATCCATATAATAATGTACAAATACCTGCAATCAGTGAGGTACCCTTCCTCGGAGTAATCTCTCTTTGACTGTAAATTGACTTTCCTTCCGTATGTCCTTTACTTGAGGAAGAAGTGTGAACGCGTGTTCCCTCAACATCTTAAAAGTGCTGCCAAACACCTTATGGGGAGCCGATAGAATTTCTTTACTCCGAGTATATAAAGCACTAATCCTTTTACGTTTGGACTATGGTTGTGTAGTGTATGGGTCTGCTCGTGCATTTGTCTTAAGACGATTGGACACAATACATCATTCTGCTCTGAGAATCTGCTCTGGTGCGTTTCGCACATCGCCGGTGCAGAGTCTCTACGTCACTTGCAACCAACTTCCTCTGAACCTAAGATGAAAACAGCAAGTCATTGCTTATTATTTTAAGATCTTGTTCGTACGTTCGCATCCTCTGAGAAGTGGAAATTTGACTATAAGCATGAAGATAATTTATGATGCTCGGTCACATAACATACGTCCATTTATGGAAAGAACGAAACTTCTTTTATCCGAGCTAGATTTACCTGTTGTTGATATCCACCAAAGAAACTTTTTGCAGTTCCAACCATGGAATACACCATGTTTCCGTTACATCAACTCTTACGCTACCTACAATAAATCCGCCAAAGCACCAGTCACTTTTCAACGCATCTTTGCATACCATCGGAGTCGATATAGTGATTATTCTCCCATCTACACAGATGGTTCAAAACAAACAGATTACGTTGGGTGTGGAGTTGTGATGGAAGATATAATATGCGTAGTTATTGGCTTGATAATTGTTGCAGCATTTTCACTGTCGAAGCCATCGCCTTGTACCGCGCACTTCAATTAATTGACCCCGAAACAACTTGTGAATAATGTATCTACACTGATAGTATGAGTATCTTGGAAGCGATAGAAAACTACAATGATCGGTGTCATCCTGTGGTGGGTGATATAATAGATATAATAGTACGAGCTGACTGCATGGCAAAGGTTGGGATATACAGTTTTTCTGGATACCAAGTCACGTGGGTATTACAGGCAACGAGCAAGCGGACATTGTGGCTCGGTCGGCAACAACAGAATTACCACAAACAGTTCCCCTTTGTGACATGAAGCGTGTCATCGAACATCGTATTCATAATGCCTGGCAGCAATCATGGAATTTGCAGGATATTAACAAACTGCATTGCGTGAAGCCTGTCATTGGAGTTTTGCCTAAAATGCCGATGAGAAGAACTGATGTTAAGCTAACTCGACTTCATATTGGTCATACTCGTTTTACGCAGAGGCATCTTTTATTGGGTGAGAATGCCCCAGAATGTCCTTCTTATAAAGTCCCATATATATATATATTCTATTTATCTCCTTTTAATTCCAGTTTTAACCATCATCGCATCACCTTTTTTCATACATCTGTTTTAATCTTATCTGACTTGTTGGGAGAATCTCCCCACCAAAACCTTTTTGCCTTTCTTTTAAAAGTTGGATTTTTATGTTTGATTTGATTTGTGTGTTTCTTTAGATTTTTAATATATTATATGCATGTATGTGTACATGTATGCATGCATGCATGCATACATATACATGTCTGTATATACATTTATGTTTTTAAAATATATATATAAACCTTTTTTAACAAATGTTTGGCGCAGCTTGGCCCTTGCGCCATTAAAATTCAAATTCACTGTAGACGGGTGGCAGGAGTGAGCCCGCTCCTGTCAATCGGCTGGTGGCACCTCTCTTCGGTGTCCCCAAAGAGACACTGCTGTAGGGTTAGTGTTTGCAGATAAGGCGTGTCGGGTTTACCCGTTGGATCCTCGCCCTGATGCTGTAGCATTATATTCTGGGTGTACACCAGGTAAACACAGTGCCTGGTGTTCACCAGATGACCGGCATACTGCCTCCCTTGTTGGATTCTGTGGTGGGTGGAGCCACGCCAGAATGAAGATGTTTTTTCGCGTATATGGATCCAAGTCGGCTGTGCCAGGGTAAAGGCCTTGTATTGCCCAACCACTGCTAAACGTGTAAGATTTTTATTAATTATCTTGCCTAACAATGCCATGTCTCTGAAATCCCCATTTGCAATACATAAAGCTCTCAAAGGAATAGGTGGAGAACCGATATCCGTTAAAAGATTGTGATTCGGTGATCTACTTGTTGAAACTAGTTCTACGCAAACAAAGTATTCCCTACTTGTGAAAACATTTCTCGATTCACCTGTAAATATAATTCCACATAAATCTTTAAACACATCCTGTGGAGTCATCTCTGAACCTGACCTTCTGACCACCCCGGAAACAGAAATCCTATATGGATTCTCTGATCAGGGCTTTTTTTAGGTCAGAAGAATCGCAATAAAGGATTATTCAGCAGTTATACCCACCAAACATTTCATTTTAACCTTTAACAGCCCCACACTTCCTCACACCATTAAAGCTGGATATTTGAATCGGAAAATCCATCCATACATTTCGAGTCCTCTGCGCTGTTTTAAGGTCCAGAGGTTTAGACACTCACAAACTTCCTACCGCGGTCAACTTACTTGCTCTAGATGTGCATCTGTTGAACATGCTTCCACAGACTGTATCCTAGAGCCTAAATGCATTAACTGTTCACAACCCCATTTATCTGATACTAAACTCTGCCCCAATTGGAGAACTGAAAAGCAAATCCAAGAAATCAAAACAAGCAAAAATATATCATATCCGGAAGCCCGAAAATTAATAGTTTCACAAACATCTCAAACATACGCCTAGGTTGCCAAACCATCAAACGCAACGACAGAAACTCAAACAGATGAAAATATTACAAAAATAGTATGTCCACCTTTAAAATTGCTGCAATCATTTATATCCATCCGGAAGCGAACTATATCTTCATCAGTCCCTGCAGTTATAAAATCCTCTACATCAACTCAGGCACAACTCGTACCATCAACACCTTCTGTTATAGTTACATCTTCAGAATCTCAACCACCTATTCCTTTAATAGATATTGCTCCTGCCACATCCAATAGTTTATCTACCTCTGCTGCATCTTCCTCATCCACAGTATCAATGTTTACACTTCTACCAGCTTCTACTACCACTACATCCAATACTACACCTTCTATTTCCCAGGATGCAAATCTAAGTTCAAAACTCCGTAAAAAACGCCCACCTAAAAACACATGTAGTACTTTAAAACCTAAAATAGAAATTAAGATGGCTCCTCATAAACCTAGAAAACCAGCACCGGTAGAATACTCAACGGATGAAGAGGATATGATTCTATATACAACATAGAAGATGTGGTAGAATTAGCGAAGTCTATTGTTAGAAGATTATCAGAAGAATACTAGCAAAATGATGGTTGGGAAACGTGAACCCAACCTGTGTTAGAAATAGCTGAAAGTAATTCTTTCCATTTTTTTGTATAAAATAAAAAGGTAACGAACTGAACAGAGTTTTAAAACCAATTTTTAAATGTTTATTTCGAAGTATTTAAATTTAATCTTTACTTTATGCATTACTTGGTTTTGAACCTTTTTGTTATTTCAAGATCTTAATTGTCCTGGTGGTAGTAATCCCTCACCAAAAATTGTTTGCTTTTATAATTAGAATACTTTTTTATACATGTTTTGATATTAACGTTAGTGTGTTGTCATTATTTTAGATGTCCTAACAACTATTTATATATTTTACCATATGTTTGGCGCAGCTTAGCCACGTTTAGCTCTTGCGCAATAAACCCAAACACTCATTGCTGTTATCCTTATGGGAAAAAAAATTTCTTATATGACACAGCATGATTTTATTTAAACTGACACTATTCAGAGCTAACTATAGCACGAACACACGCACAAAAAAATGGCATCCAACTTTATATTGAGACGAATAATGGCATGACATGTAGAATTTTGAAGAAAAAAAAGGAATAGTTCCGAAAATTGCTGCTAGAGTTGTGCATGTTGCTGTACAATGCAATAAGTGCTACGGTAAAAACTTTAAACAAAACGAACAATAATAACACTTACAAAATAACAGTGAAATGCTATGTTTTTTTTCACTGCATGTACTTCCTCAGCAAGGAATTCGACCACATTCAGGGTGATGCCGTTTTCAGACTACATCGTGCATTTTTCTGCACACTATTTTCTATGGCCGTATAAAACATGTCACAAGGAATGTTTCACATCATCTGTAATATGTGCATCAAAAATGGTTTCTTTTGATTCGTCCACAATTGCTGATGCAACATTTGTGGGATCATCTCTGCTGACTCAGGTTTAGGTCCATTTCTGTACGCTTGTCAATGACTCTCTTTTTCAGAACTTCTTAGTCACTTTTTTCAAAGAGAATCCCTTGATAAAGAGATGCCCTACGCAGCTTTTTGTTGATTTATCACGAGAATCTATTAAGTTCACGGCAGCTGTGGATACTTAATATATTACAGTTTATTACCGCTCAAGTGAGTCGCATATCCACTTGAGCTGACTGACTTCATCTGAAAATATTCTTTGGAGCTTTCCAGATGTTTTATAGTTCAAATTACTGGCGGAGTTGCCGCATATAAAACAATACATTTCGAGTTTGCTTGAATGTACGTGCTGTATGCTGACTCTCAATATGATAAGATTCCACAGCACCTTATATACCTCTATCGGTGATTTTAGAAACTAATTTTCTTTCACGGAATCTTATTTCTCATGTTAGTATTAGTCTATTCCAAATTTGGTAATATTGATGTTTTTAAATAGAGCTCAAGGCTGCTCTGAATATTGTCAATTTTAAGAAAAGCACTCTGTATTTGAGGTTAATCACACAAGTATGTAACATGTTATTTTATTTCTTCTTTTAGAAATGGACAAAGCTATTTGTAATGCGAAAAAATTGTTTGCGTCGGTTTCCTTCCTCATACCACAAGAAATATAGTATTGCTATTATTCTAATCAGTATGCATTAAACAGTTACTAGTATTTATCAGAAAAACATTAAATATACTTTTTTCGCCGATATAGTTATAATATTAAAATAGTTACAACACAATTTTAATTTTTTTTCTTTCATATGAATTAGAAGTTGATGTTGAGTGTTTCATTTCAGAACATATTTCATTGATTATGTACCAGAGCTTTTACTAATGTAGAAAGTGTCTATTACTAAACCCCTTATATACATTAAGGGGGAATTTAAGGAAGGGAAAGATCCATAAAAATTAAAAGAAATAATATACACTTTGGATAAATTGAACTTTCTAAGGAAATGACTAATTAAGAAATGTCGATCAGTCGTTAGATTCCGCTCAATCCAATTAGCAATATCGCAGAACGATGAACCATATGCTTGATAGGCCATAATCCTTCCCTTTATCGTTTTCTGAAACGTGCTGATAGCTATTTCTTTTTCATACACGAAGCATAACATGATCTTCTCACAAACAATCAACTTTCAACTGCGATTTCCAAAACCTACATATTTTTTATACTAATTTTGGATTGCCGTTTCATCCTCCTTCTTGGATGGTGTGCGCGTAATTGATAATAATTTGCATGTCTTAGCGTGTTTTTTCTTTCCAGTATATTTGACGTTTGTATAACGTTTCCTTTACATTATTAGTATTTCACTAATACGCTGTGTTACTGTACTTTTAATATATATATATATAGAGAGAG
>BMAU01007140.1:0-235756 GCA_019973935.1 Trichonephila clavipes | reverse complement strand
TATATATATATATATATATATATATATATATATATATATATATATGCATATATATATATATATATATATATATATATACATATATATATATATATATATATATATTATATATATATATATATATATATATATATGTATATATATATATACATATATATATATATATATATATATATATATATATATATATATATATATATATATATATACATATACATATATATATATACATATATATATGTTGGTTATTGTTGGAGTATTATTATATATGTTATTATTATTATATATTATTAGTTATTATTATTATTATTGCTGTTAGTTATACATATATATATATTATTATGCGGTTGGCTATTACATATTATGTTATTATTATGCATATACATATATTATTATTATATATATATATATATATATATATATATATATATATATATATATTACATACATATACATATTATATATATACATATATATATATATATATATATATTATTATACATATATATTACTATTATATATTATATATATATATACGTTAATTTTTAAAAAAAATGACAGAAAAATAAATTTTGTTTGAAGAAAATATAGTTATTTTTTCTAACTTCTACCACTAACTATTGTATTTCATTTTTTCCTTTTTTTACTCCTTCATTTTGTTTCAATTTTACTGTGACGGATCTCATATAGGGGAAACGACCCAGTTGCACTACTGCTTTCATACAAGATTGCCCAAGGCAACTTAACAGATAGCTGTAAACGATTGATATATTGGTTCTTACTTGACAAAGGGACGGAACTAAGTCATAAAATTGTCCCCGTTTGACCTCACAAGTTTTTTAAAAGGGGGAAAGGAAAAAAGTATGTTGCATTTTTAAAGCGAACGGCAGAATAAGAGTAAATGCTTTCGGGATAACTTTTCAGGAGGATGCTAACCACCCAGAGGGTCAATTAATGTTTCTAATTTCGTAGTCTCTCTAACAAGTTAACACAGATGTGGTGTACACTATAACTATCTCTTTATTTATATATTTAGATGGATACAGAAGAGATTCCATCAGATATAAGACAAAGTAGTCCCTTATTGAAAATAAAATTAATTTCATTTATTTGCAAATGTATTTTATATGTATGTATAAAGAAGATAAACGACACACTCATCACGATATCTTCGGAAATATTTAACTTACTGACTTGAAAGTTGGTGTAAAAGTGAGACTCAAAAAAGAGACTGGTCTAAGAAATCATTGTACGGGCCTCGAATCAGTTCTCCGTGACATTATCACCTCCAAAGTAGTTTCTGTCAGCATTGATTTATTTCTGCATTCAGTGTTGCCATTGCTGGTAACAGTTCTAGAACAAGGGTTTTGGTAGTTCCTTCAGGAGATTCTGCGTTTCTGCTGGAACCTATTCAACTGATGTAAAATGGGTTTCCTCTAAAATCCCTTCTCCCCTTAATCTCTCTCCCCTTAAATGTTGGAAATACAAAAAAGTCGCATGGAATCGAATCAGGTGAATAAGCAGGATGCCCCATCACAGTAACGTTTTTGCTGGTGGGCAACTGCTTAAATGAGAGGGCCGTGTGAGCGGGTGCATTATCTTGGTGCAACATCCATGCATCACTCTCCAATCCTGGCCTTCCTTCCCTAATTTTTCCATGAAGTCTTTTTAGTACTTCAACTTAGTTGTGTTGATTAACAGTTCTCTGATGTGAGTGGGAACTTAGTCATATCCCGAATTTTCGGTACCTTTTGGTGTGTAATCGCTTACCTTGGGCACGTTCATCATCTTCCACACTGTCTCTACCCTTGTAGAACGTTTATGTCATTCAAACACATGTGCACGATACAAAGTTTCATCTCTAAGCCTCGGTTAGTATTTCAAAAGCTTTCATGGCTGATTTCTTAATTTTCACAAGACACTTGACGTTGTGATTCGCCTTTTTTTCCTGCGGAATGCACACACATTTGCATGTATTCACTTAATGACACAGTACTCAACAACTAGCGTGATCGGTCAAAGTGAAACGTTGCATGGATAAATCACTTTGTCCGCATGGATGGTCACGTTGTCGAAACAGCTGTTTTCAACTCCCCTCTTTTGTAAGCTACACACTTAGTCTCGTTTTCAAAGTGAAACTACTTTGAGTGAATGGGAAATTTGCCCAGTTTAGCGTCAGGTGAAAAAGCGAACGGAAGTAGTGATTTTCCCCCATCCTTCCCGGATCTTCGCCATGGTGATGAGATAGCGAGTGGGAACAAAAGAGAGCTGGAGGTACCACGTGACTTGCGTCGTTTCTGTGAGAAAGGTGGCCGATGGCCAAGAGAGAATTTGATCAGAGGTATGAAGTGGGATATTTTGCTGCCTCGGACGAAAGGCGTTTATGTATTGGAGACATTAAGTGGGTACCCTTGCTACTCGTAACGAACTCATGCGTGGCATATTTTCGTAGTTTTTATATATTAAACTTGCCATTTCAACGAATAAACATACTCAAATATTACCATTATATGGCTCTTTCCGTTACGGGAGTGTCTGAGGCATTATGTATAAGTCACTAAAGTTCGCGCCAGAATTACTACGGATAGCATCTTGTAAGCATACACAATGACTTCTGTAAGCGATGCATTAAGTTTATATTTTTAAGTTCTCCTTTCGTTGAATTTTTATTAATTCTAGTCGGAATATCTAGAACAAATGCGAAAAGAGGAAAATAGCTTCGCGAAAGAAAAAAAAAGGAAAACCAGCAGCAAGTTCAGTTGAAAGTCTATATCACCAGATAGTCCTGTTGCAGCAGATATTAGCTTCATCCATAAACATTTAATGCAGTACACACACCAGGGATCTGATGATGATTAAATATCAATTATCGTAACTGGAGACTTTAGTTTTAAATTTGCTTCAGAAAAGCAAAGCCACTCATTGAATTATTGAAACGGACAATGAATTTGACAATGAATACTGATTCTAGAGAAGGAACAACACGATACGGAACCACGATTGATGCAGTTTTCTTGATTGAATACAATATTGAGTATTTTTATATCCTACTTCAGTTACCACACACATGTTGTATTTTCTTGGAAAATGATGCAAAAAACTGAATAAAAACATTATTTTCATACAATAAATGAAGTTCAAATTTGATTCGATTAAAGTAAGTTCGCCCTGCAGTTTAATATGATTAGATCTATTTCTGCATTTATGGCCAACATCGCCAAAGAAGTTTCTCTTCAATTGCAGGATTTTCCACTTTCTTTTTTTGTCTGTGTATGTGTGCGTGTCACACCTTGCATATATTGTTTCAATATACAGTAGGAGGACATCATTTGCCTTAAATAAACTTTGAAATATTTAAAGTACATACCATTCTTTAGAAATAAATTCAAATTTTTACTTAATGATATTATTATTAAATACTCAGTGAATATTTAATGAATCAAAACAACATTTCATTAATTCGTTTTAAAATTATTTTACAAATTTGGTGTTCCACACTATTTCATATCACATTAAAAATATAAAATGTGTGAATAAAATTGCATGTTTACAGTTGATATGTATACTATACATCCCATCCCATAACATATTTTAAAACTAAACGATAATCGTATTCATGAGTCTCTCTCTCTCTGTCTCTCATGATGTTTTCATAGAATATCGTCAAAAACAGCAGTGATGTTCTATTTTTCATGTTTATTTTTTGTTACGCACTTCACGATCGCTTTCAGTGCTATGTTTTAGTCAGAAGAAATTGCTCTATACGGAAATATAAAAAAGCGTTGGTTCTTGGGTTTTTTTAAAGTACTAAAACAACAGATTGTTCAGAAATTTTTTTTCGAATATTTGCTTTGAATCTAGTTTATTTTTTTATCAAACAGATAGATTTTATCTCAAAGACACTTGCAAAAATAGTATATATTTTATTTTTCCCTCTTCATTTATTGTTGTTATTTTTTTTATCTGTTAGACCGCATGACTTTGATATGTATTAACAGCAGCGACATCTGCTTGGGTCAGTTCTCATTGTGCTGGATTGCATTTTTTCTGCGCAACTCTTAATGCCCATCATCTTTAAGTTCTGAATATTTAAAGAATAAAATAAGGGCTTACGTAAAAAATACGGAGCTTTATATCTTTTTAATTGTTTTTATTGATGTTTTAATTATTTATTTTCTTTTATGTTAAAGAATATCTTTCTGACAAAAAACTTTTCTCCTATAAAAAAGTTTTTCCCCAAAATTTAGATAAAGCATGCTTTAAATATTTAATGATTGAATCTGTACTTGTCGTGCTTAAATTAAAATTGCATCCATATATTTTTAAATTTGCGTGTTATGACTTTATTTTTTCTTTTAATTACTTGCAAATGAAAACATTCTATTGAAATGGTCCGAAAAATATTATAAATATAATAATTACTTTTTCTGCATGTGACATCAAACTACAGAAATTTGTATGCTAGAAAAATACATTTTTAATTAAAAATGTATTCTATTAAATTATTATTGCTATAATACTATTTAGAATAATTACGTATCTATCATTTGAAAACAAAAATAGTTTTTTAAATAAAACTTCATGTTATTTAATGGTGATTATATTAAGAAATGTTTTTTTCATTTTGTATTGAAACTTATTATTGTTGGAAAATTTTTTATACTTATTCATTTTAACTGTTGCATTTTGAAGTGAAAATGAAATATATGGCATGCAAATGTTTTACTTTATATCACATCAAAATAAACCAATTCCATGTTATTCGTGCTTTTATCTTTCATAAAAAATTTAATGCGTTATTTTAAAATATTCAATGGATTAAAAATGTTTGTTTTTAAATAATATGAAACGTGTACAACAATAATTTAATTTGATTTTTTTTTATCCTCTAACATCCATACTACTGTCAGGCTTCTTCATTTTACTTTATCAGAATAAATTGATATTTTTGCATAAAATGTCTCCTTCTAATACTAATATTGCATACTCTGTAAGTCTTTTCGCACCGTTATAAAATCTTTTTAGAGACAATTATAATCTTAAACATTTATCATCTTTTATCAGAAATTTTAATTTGTATACAAATGTAGTATGCCACTCATATATATGATGTTCCCTTTATCTTTATAATTTTTTTTAAAAAAGACATTGAGCAATTTAAATTTATTTGTTGATAAACTAATTTTTCAAAGCATAATCAAAATGAACAATACATTTTTGCATCTATGTATAGATTCTTCACTATAGATTTTTACATTTCGTTACGTAGTTTATTATGTTTTAAAATGCAGGAAAGGAGAACGCAATTATTATACAATATCTTCCGGAGTAAATGCGATTTATTATGAAATCCTCTCCTCATTACAGTTGGCTTGGATGATAATGTGCGAAATAGTCAACACACTCGTATAAATTCATAAGATCACCGATTCAACTTTCATTCAGATAACACAGATTTCACACACACTGTAATTCATAGTCGCTGTCAAATGATTGACTTCAATGTTGCTTCTCTGCATCATCCTTATATAGGCTGGAAAGATCTTTCTAGGATCTTTTGAATCTCTTCAATTAATTAAACTGTTAGTATTAGCATTTTTCTAGATCCATTGATTTTTGTCGCCAAATATTGTGACTTGGAGATATTTCTCGAGAAAACCGTGAAGCTGATCCCACCAAGATTAGTTATACATTCAAGTTTTTTTCAGTAACGATCATTGAAAGAATTTTTTTAATATTTTCATAAC
This sequence comes from Trichonephila clavipes, assembly GCA_019973935.1. Taxonomy (NCBI): domain Eukaryota; kingdom Metazoa; phylum Arthropoda; class Arachnida; order Araneae; family Nephilidae; genus Trichonephila; species Trichonephila clavipes. The sequence continues at coordinate 230,009 of BMAU01007140.1, read as the reverse complement.
TATTTTTCAGCGTCAAAATAGTTTTGCAAAGAAACTGACATAAAATTTGACAGTCATACGTGTTGTAATGGAAATAAAATTACAATAAGTATGATAAACTACTACTTTAAGGGGGTACACCCATGTGGCGGCCTGTTTTTTAAGCATTTTGAGGAATTTTTTTTTGAGGACAAGTAAAGTAATAGAACTTTATATTTATTATCATTTATTTATATATATCGTAAGAGTATGTATATATATTATTAGCCAAAAATATCCACTAATAGAACGTGAATTAATGCGCTCTGAACACACCCACCTTGAAAAAATGGGCGCTCACTTCCTCCACGATTCTGGCTGATTGATTTATCTGAAATATAAAAAAAATAACGGTATTTTAATCTATAAGATTACATGCACCATGTCAACAATATTCAATTGAAAATATCAAAAATTGGATTTTTGGTAGACCTCTGAAGAAAATGTTTCAAATTTCATGGGGTTTTTTGTTATGTTTTTGCTATGAAAAATAGAAATATTTTGAATTTTGGAAAGATCGTAGTTCATTTGGTGCATATATTTGTGATGAATCTGCCTTATAAATTTGAAGTCATTCGGGTAAGTCATTCTTGAGATAGGATGGAGGAAAGTTTGAAAAACACAGTTTTGAAAAAAACGTATTTAAGTTTTGAAATCCAATCAAAACAATGAAAAATTAACTTAGCGCTACGAACAGCTGCACTTTTGACACCTGCATTTTTATAACGAATTCGAATTTTTAAAAAAACCTTACCACCGTATTCTAGACATGTTAAAGAAGCAATGTATGATTTTTTTAAACCCATCATATGGGTGAACCCCTTAATAGAAAATATTTTTATAATTGTCTTATGCATGCAAAATAATGAATCTTTGTGACATTTATAATTTATATTTCTTTTAGATTCTAGGAAGAAGCACCTAATTTTATTTGACCAATCAGAAGTCATACATGTGTTTTATTAGTAAGGTTGGATTATTAGTTTTCTAAAAGACATTTAAACGCCTTCCAGAGGGTTTAAGGTAATATTTCTTTAGAAATATATAGTTTCTCCCTTTGTTTTCCTTCTTCATTTTTTATAGGCTTTGCAAAATTCTTGAAACATTTCTCTTTTGAAATACCTGAGTTTTTCGAGAATTCAACCATGAAAAACGCAGAGAATGGGATGGGAATAGTAGAGAAATAGAAGGCGGGAGAAAAATGTTCTAGAAAGATTGATGTTTGCGTCCATATAAAGTATTTTGTCAGCGTACTGCAAAACTCGATTTATTTTATCGTACGCTGTAGAAATATTTTCCTTAAGAATTGCAGCAAAAAAAGGAACCTCATTAAAAAATGTATTGGAGAGAAAAATATACTTGGAACAAATATACCTCCCAGATTATAAGCAAAAGGCTCGGAAAGTATTTTAATTTAAAAAATATTGCAAAGTAATGATTTTTAAGAACCGGAGCGAATTTTAACCTTAAAAACTATATCATCAAGGTGCAAATGAAAATATTTACAAATATCAAACATAACTTTGCCTTCTTTTTTTGTGATCACATCTTAAAATGTTTCCATTTTTGGTGAAAAAGAATATTGTGGGAGTTCACGGGTACATTCCCGCGTGGAATATTGTTAAGCCTGAACCAACTGAGAAGTCTTCTACCATAATGCTATTCCAATAAATTTTTGACAAAATAAAATATCGAACCTTTTTTTTTTTTTTTTTTGCAAAGTTGCATTAATGATGCTTTTTTTAAAAATTAATCCAGCATTTAATGGTAATATTTATTTGAAACCTTGAACAAAAATCATATGAAACAATAACGTTCTGTAAGCTGTAACATTTAATTTGGCAAAAATTTGCGAATATAAGCATATCATTTCATAGGTTGAAATACTTAGTCAAAATATTGCTTTATGAAAACCAAATTTCTTTGACAGAATAAGTTTTACCCAGCTTTCGAAATTTAACTAAAAGTGAAGCACAGTCAAGAAGAAAAAATCGTTCATCCGTTGAAGAAATATATCTAAGGTTTTAAAGTCAAAATCTTGAATTAATGAATATTTAATTAATCACAATAACCATTTTCATCAACTGATAAATAAATTTAACTTATAAAGAAGTAATCAGCAGCAAAAATGTAAACATATGTTTCATTTCAGAAGGACATCAGGTTATATTTTCTAAAAAACAGATAAAGGATATTTCTCGTAATTACTCCAAATTAAAGCAGGTTGCTGTTGACTTTAAGGATAAAACAGGATAACGTAATTAGCTCTTAATGGGGCAATGGATAAGAAGACTTTAAACTCCTTTTCTCCTCAGTGAGAGTGAATTTCTACTCTTAAGATGACCGAGGCCAGTTGTAACTTTTTTTCAACGTCTGTTTCTAACAAGGTAGTGAACTTTTTTCCTATCACTTTGGCATTTTTTTAAAAAATCTTCACAGTATTTAGCACCAGTTTAAGTGGTTAACGATCCGATCGATTTAAAAAATTGAACAAAAAAAAACTGATAAAGTTTAAAAGAACCACTACTCAATTGTTGAAAAAATGAGAGTAAAGATTAAGAAAGATTAATAGGGGGAAATGAACTATGTATATCATCGATAAGTCTTAAAGTCCGTTTTAATTTTTCAGTGCAATTTAAGTTTCAGTTTTTTTTTATTTCATTTCATTTAGTGTTCTGTAATTGCAGACCAAAAATTAAGTTATAACATCATTAGACTCTAATTTAAGACTTCTGATTTTTCAAATGATTTTTAAACAAATTCAATTGAGATAAAGTCATAAGATATTGTTGCGTTTTCGGGGGTTCGAAATGATTGAAGCCGAAGAGCGGGATCCAAAACAATTTTATTCTTGGCCAAAACAGTCCTCCACAAATGGTAGAACAGTTCGAGAAAGTCACGTACAATCGATGAAAATACTGATAACACAGATGTAATACACTAACAAAAGCAATAGTAAACACTCAGCACAAAAATAATAACTCAATAAAAGCAATAGCACACGCACTATGCAAAATCGTCTCTCTCTCTCTCTCAAGCACAGAGAGGTATCACTTGCATGAAAGCTGAGATCTGACTGACTGACTAGCCGGCCCGGGCCTTTTTATACCTTTCGGTCCGAAACCTCTTGCACTTGCCAGAATAATCGAGAAATAGAAAGGTCTAGCAAAATCCGGAACGCGTACGAGAAAAGCTCAATACAGTAATACATTCGATACAATAGTGTTACAATACCGCGATAGGGTTGCCAGACAGGGTTATTAGGAGCAGGGTTGCCATGGTCGCCAAGCTTATCGCCAAATTTGGCGCCAAAAATTAAGTCTCCAAATCCGTCGCCAACTTGGCGCTAGCTGCAATATTTGGCGAGTTTACCATTTAAACCAGTGTTAAAGCATGGGGGCCGTGCAATGCAATGGAGATGATATTACAGGTAAACAGGGTTGAAATCACATTAGATACGACAAATTAAACTGTAAAAAATGAACACAAATGAGTAGAAACAATTAGAATAAGACTAAATTCGTAACAATATAATGCATAAGTCTAGCAAGAAAATTAAACTGTTCAGCAATTAGGAATTCAGTTGCGGTAGCCTAGTGGTCAAAATCACTGACTCAAAGTTAGCATGCCATGAGTTCGAGCCCAGTAGAGCTAAAGAAACCACAGTGCAGAAGGAGCCTATACACATTAAATATGTTCAAACATCACCCATTAGTGTGGTGTAAAAGGACAGCGAGGCACTAGCTGAAGTGCCGTTCTCGTCGCTTCACCATTGTTGAAAATTAACAGATTGGTCTCACTAATAGTCTCCGTATATCATAATATTGCAACTTAAATATGACTCAATCTTCTCTCTTTCAGAAGAATTTGATGTCTCAAGATATAGCATATAACATGATTAGCATAGGCCTTAATAAGACTTTCGTGCACCCGTTAGTCGAGTCATCATTGAGGCCGACAAGTCACGATTTTAATTCCTGGTGTCACTGTGACCAACCGTACAAAAATGCTTTTGCAAGTTAAATCTGGTTCTCTAGTCAGGGTGGGGCGTGGGAACTTCCTTTTTTTGAAAATGAAGTAAAAACACACTACATGTTTCACATTCGACTTAATTATTATTTTCCGCCTACCACACAAAATTAGAACTTTGCATTTATACAGTTTTAAAAACAATGCCCCTTAAATGTCGCCTCCATTATCAATGCCCTGATGTAGTCGAATTTGAAAACTTTGAGTCATTCTTTCAAGCATATTCACTGGGATAGTGTCAATCTCGGCTAGGATGCTGTTCCGTAGGTCTTCCAGAGTCCTGGAGCCATCTTTATAAACCAGGGACTTGGGATAAGTCCCCAGTCAGGTGAGCACGCAGGCCAGTTTATGTCTCCTCGCAGAAAGATCAGTCACTTGGAAAGGATGATCTAAAACACACGCGGAAACCCTGGAGTTGTGGGCTGTGGACCCATCTTATTGCAACCATATGCTGTAAAGATCCCTTTCTTGGAAAGAGGGTAAGAAAATGTGTTGGATCAGTGTCACATACCGTTCTGAAGAGACACACAAATGCGTTCCACACTTTCAGTTATTCTAACGGTCTTCGGAGGTCCTTTATTTTCTCTGGATGCATTCATTCACTTTTGCTCGGAAGGCATCCATCTTCACATTTCCGACTGGGAACACGATCTCATGAAGGAATATAGAAGTGATGATGAAAGAAGACACCTTGCATTGCAATCATCGACTGACAGTTACAGAAATACGCCTAAATTGCAAAAAAGCGCACTGCTGCCTCGACCAAAAGATATTTGAAACTGAGACGTGTAGGAACGCAAATATCCCCCTTCATCCCTTCCCCGAACCGCTCCTCGCACTTCTCCCCTCCCTGCGAACATCACTGCAACGTGTTCAAAACAGGAAGTTTCCGTGCCCCGCACTGTATGAGTAGTGTAGAATTTTAAGAATGGCGTGCCAGTTCAGGTGTCATCCTCGTAATTTGCCGTGGCTTAAAATTAAAAGGCCATCCCCCATAATATCTCTTGTATATTGCGATGTCAGTAAATAAAAGTCAATCCAACTAAGAAAATTAGTTTTTTATTTTTAATTAATTTTACTTATACACTTTATAGAAAAAAGAATACCCAATCTAGAAAAAATTATCATTTTCTGAGTTGCAAAATCTGCATTTTAGCTAATCATGTCGCAGGAATATTTCAAATATTTCACATAAAGAATAAAAACACATAAAAATATATATGGAATATGTTGTAAAAATTTCCAGTTCATGCATTCAGTAGATTTATACAAAAAATAATACGCAATTTAATCAAAATTGTCATTTTCTGTGTTACGAAATCTGCATTTTAGCTAAGCAAGTCTCAGGAATATTTCAAAAATTTCACATAAAGAATAAGAATACACAAAAATACATATGGAATATGTTGTAAAAATTTCCAGTTCATGCATTCAGTAGATTTATACAAAAATATATATATAATAAGCAATTTAATCAAAATTGTCATTTTCTGTGTTACGAAATCTGCATTTTAGATAAACATGTCTGAGGAATATTTCAAAATTTCACATAAAGAATAAGAATACACAAAAATATATTTCGAATATGTAGTAAAATTTCCAGTTCATGCATTCAGTAGATTTATACAAAAATATAATGCACAATTTAATCAAAATTGTCATTTTCTGTGTTATGAAATCTGCATTTTATGTAAACATGTCTGAGGAATATTTCAAAAATTTCACATAAGGAATAAGAATATACAGGCTGTAACTAAACTCTGCCGCAAAATTTTAAGGCTTGATTGTACACATCAAGACAAACCGTAGTAAATAGAAAACTTAGGGTCCAAAACGTCTTCCGAAGGAGATAGGTGCCATTAGAGTTTAGGGTCCGAAATTTCAAAAAACAGAACAATGGTCGATTAGTTAGCGGTTTTCACTAAAAGTATTCTTTAAGTCAGTATTTTCTTGAAAAATAAACTTTAAGGATAAAGATCAAAGAATGTTGATAAAGGGCGCTTTCGACTTTGGAGTAACGAACAACTATTTTGTACCTTTATTTTCTGTATCACATTAAATGCTTTCAAGATATTAGACTTAAACTTAAATTTTGATCTCAAAATATGATTCGCTGTGGGTGGTTAAATAGCTCAAACGAAATTGTGTTCAGGTGGTAAAATTCGAAACTACCTTCCCTCTGAACAGAGTTCAGTTACTCCCGATCTTGATGTCGTTGGACTTGTTGTCGCAGACCAGGCAGCAACTACTACCACATACACGTAAAGTAAAGAGATGACAAAATTTTAAAAAAATAATATTCATATTAGACATGAGCAACTTTTTTGCTCAAAATAAAAAGAAACAATATAGTGCGTATGAATGAAGGTTGAATGAATGATGACACGTAGTAAATGGTGCATACATGATTTTCTTGCTGAATCACTATAACTGCTCGAAAGAGCGCCCACCAGAAAAGATGTAGGCCTCACACCGCTGGCGGAGATATTGTCGAACAATAGCAAATATCCCGGGCATCTCCCGGATATCGCCTGGTACGACGGCTATCCGTGCAACCAGGGCCTTGTCGGAGTGATGGGCTTGCAAAACAAGACTCTTCATATGACCCCAGAGGATGAAGTCTAGATAGGAGAGGTCAGGCGAGCGTGGCAACCAATTTACCGGACCACCTCGTCCACACCATCGCTCTGGATATACTGTATCCAATGCACTTCACACATCTGTGCTGAAATGTGCAGGCGCTCCGTCATGTTGGAACCCCATACGAGCCTTTTTGTTGGCTAGAACACTTTGCATTAGAACTTTACATCCTTACATACAGTTAGCACCATACATCTAAATCCTTGAGTACTACACTTTGCACCCAAATCGGGTGATTTGCATATCTGAGTATTTTGCGAGGCGAAATTGTTAGTGTCTGTTATGAATAGATTTTTTATTTAATTCTTCTATCCCTATCTCGTTTATTTTACGTTTAGTGAGTAGTAGTTGCTGCCTAGTCTACGACCGAGCATCAAAGATAGTGAATATCTGAGCTGTGTCCAGGGGAGGAAGTGAGTTCAAATTTCACATTCCAAACACACTTGAGTTTTCGCTACTTAGCCACCTCCAATGGTTCAAATTTTGAGCTTAAAATTAAGTTTAAATCTAAGCTTTTGAAAGCATTTAATGTGATTAAAAAATAACAGCAAAAAATAGTTGTTCGTTACTCCAAAGTCTAAAGCGCCTTCTATCGACGTTTTTTAAAATTTTATCTTAAAAATTCATTTTTCAAGAAAATACTGACAAAACGAATGCTTTTAGCGACAATTACTATTGTTTGTCTTGATGTGTACTATCACCCCTTAAAGTTTTGCTGCAGAGTTTAGTTACACCCTGTATATGAAATATATAGTAAAAATTTCCAGTTAATGCATTCAGTAGAAATCTGCATTTGAGCTAAAAATGTCTGAGGAATAATTCAAAAAGGTATAGCTTTAGTATCGCCCGCCCTAGAATTGAACTAAAAAATTGCTCCAAACAAGCGCCATAAATGATATTGTCTGTGGTAACCTGTTCCACACAAATTAATAAAAATTTTCATTGTGTTACCAAAAATGCTTTTTAGCTAAAAATGTCAGGGAATTTACATGAGTTTCCATAAATTCTATATCAATCCTGAAAGAATTATTTTCAGTTTTGTGATGCCAACCATAAAACATCTTTAATGCCTTGTAATAACGTATCAATATGTAAAAGTAATGATTGGGGAACATGTGATTATACGACATTTCGAAAGTTTTCATTATGGATTTGAATGTTAATATACTCTGACAACTTCCTAAAGTATCAGAATTCAAGTTTCTATATATGTTAAGCAAGTGATTTCTAAGACATCACAAGACTGAGGTTTTTTTTTAAATCTGAAATTCATTTATTTTTATGTATGTAACAAGCTTCTCGCTACGATAATAACAATATATGTCTTTTGTAACTTTTTCTCAGATATTATTAAACTATAGAACTCAAAATCTGTCTACATATTGAATAAACCTTTATTTTTATACTTCATTGAGATTTTAAAAAATAGGTTGTTTAATTTCTTTTTTTTTAAAAAAAAGATAACTTTTTTAAAACATAATTATGAATTTCATAAAAATTGTAATTTTTTTTTGTTATGACATGAATTTTCTGGCTAAATGGTTTAGAAAAAATTTCATGTGAATTTTCACTTCAAAATACACAAATAAATATCCATGCATGCAGTAAGTAGGTTTAGGTAAAATAAAATTTTTCGAAAACAGTAAATTTTATAAAAAAATCTTACCTTTTACAAAGTTTGTGCTACAAAAAATCAAACTTCCTATAATCCTGTTTATGTTTATCCACAAATTTTATCTTTAATTTTCTATTAGTTAATAATTCAATTTCGAATCACAGCTATAATGTTCCCTTAAAAACTTGAACTAGTTTAATTTACAGTTATTATACTGTTAGCTAAAGTTAACGGTGTTTAATAAATGAAAAAGATAGAGGCTTTGCAACTGTTTCAATAGCCAATATTGTCAATTTTATCTATCAAAGTGCACGTGATCGCCAGCTGATGATTTGTAATAGTCATTATAAAATGCTTCTAATTCAGAAAATTGCTAGTATGTCATATCATTGGAAAGGTCTTGATTTGGAGATTTTAGAAATATCAAAAACTCAAAATAGATTTCCCAAAATCTTTTACCTTACTGACTGCTCTTAAAACAGAAGAAAGATTTATTTATTGTTAAAGTTTTAAGAATCAAAGATCTTTATAATAAAATGCAATACAAATCCTTTGTAAACAATTTCTTAAAAAAGAACGAACTTTACTTATGGAGAAACCAGAAAAAGGTTTCTGAACTGTTAATGATATCTTTTTTGACCTAGAGAACATACAAGTGTGCAAGGAAGTATATAATCTGAAGGTAATAAATATAAACTTATAAATATAAGATCAATGATAAAAATATATAAGAATACTCCAAAATAAAATTAATTTACTGCTTATATTTTCTAACTATAAGTGAAAAAGATATTATTAAACATCCACAATTAAAGAACAATGAAATACACCCAAATATGTAAATAAATAAATAAAAAAAAATTGAAAATTAACTCTACGTCCGGACGAGGACACTTTTTCTGGTATAACTCAATCAACAACACAAGACGACAGAAGACTTTCACAATTATGCTCAATAAATCTACACTTTCAAAAGAAGCACCCCAAAGTTACTGTCAATCCATCTTCGCAAGCAGGGAACATGTCACACAAGGAGTTCCAGAATCTTCAAAGGCACCATGTCACTCAAAACAGCAAACTTCATTTTTTCTCTTCGGATTTTTTGAAACATTGAGCCGAGAAGGCGTAAAAACCTATGTAATGAAAAATGAAATCGTCATCACTTTTTAGATTGTTTCCCTACATCTCAAAGCAATTTTTAGTCATAGAAATGATTATTGATCATTCCAGTGTCATACTTCTCAGAGAAAGTGTTAATGCATCTAAAAAGACTCTAGATAAGGATAAATAACATTTACCTTCTTTTGTTTGCATTAATGATTCATATTTTGCAGAGAAAGTAGCATAACATACAAATAGCTTTGATCATTTAGTAGTAAGTCACGAATATTATTCAGTGCTACTGTTGTGCAAGGGAAATCTACTTTGAGGCAATTGTTTATATCAGGTTTTTGGAATGCGTATTTAAATAGTGCTATCTGGTTATGCTGAATAAGAATTTCCCAGTTAAAAGTTTTGACTCGTGTGGATATTTTTAAAACGACTGCATTTTTTCATTCAAAGACATTCATAAAAAGACGCGATGTATGTACATGCATTTTGTTTATTTATTTATTTTTGTATGTATCTAACTTAAACGTATTTTTGATGTAGGTATTTATTAAATTATTGCAAAAACCTAACTTGGTAGTGATAATCAAAGATTATCAAAATCCTTTTTTCCCTTTGTTTTCTTCCCCTTTCCTCAAAAAACGACTCAATTATAAATATTTAATCATAAAAAATCCCATAAGAGCATTCATAAAAATAATGAAATTAGTGATTCATACATTAATAAAGCTCAAAAATCTAATTTTGTAATATATCACCCGTATCTAAAATTTACGGTAGAAAACACTTTCTAATTTTCAATTCCATCAGCAATATTCAACGTAAATAAAAACTGCATGTTGTATTTCATTTATATAAGACATTTGTAACATAAAAATTATAGGTTATATATATATATATATATATATATATATATATGTATATATATATATATATATATATATATATATATATATATATATATATATATATATATATATATATATATATATATATATATATATATATACCAGGTGTCCACAATTAAACGACCCTACTTCAAAATTGTCTACAGACGAAACTATTGTTCAGAAAGTTGTAAAATGTTGGGTACAACATAAAGAAGGGATGAAAATTTGTTTGAGCGAGTAAAATAATTAGTTCAAAATTTCACCAAAAGAGGCCGTTTTTAATGGAGATCATATTTAGCACACATTTATAAAAGTTTACAAATTTTCTTACAACAATAAATGCTCAACATGGTGACCATCGTTTTCAGCTATTATTTGAAATCTTAAGATAGCATGTTCCACCGTTGACCGCAGTGTGTTCTTGGAAATGTTAAGAACATGTCGTGAAATACTGTCTTTGAGATCAGGTAAAGTTTTTGGTTGATCGTAACTTACTAGCTGTTTTAAATGGCTCCAAAACCAAAAATCGCATGGATTGAGGTCAGGCGATCGAGGAGGCCACAGATGACGAAATTGGCGGCTGATCACACGTTCTTCTGTGAAGTGATGTTTGAGAACGTTCGTAACACAACGTGTAATGTGTGGAGGAGTTCCATCTTGCATAAAAAGTATGCGTGAAAGGCCCTGACGTGCTTGGAGATCTGGAATAATTTTATTCCGTAATAACGATGCATATCGCTGTCCAGAGATAGAACATGTTACTGGACCTCCAGTACTTAATTCCTCGAAAAAATACGGGCCAAGAAAAAAAGACGCGGGAAACCCACACCACACCGTTACTTTTGGTGAGTGTAGCGGAACTCGTAAGTTGGAATGTGGATTGTCTGTTTCCCAAATTCGGCAGTTGTGAGTATTCACCGAACCGTCCAAATGAAAGTGGGCTTCGTCTGTCCAAAGGATATTCCAAGGCCATTCTGGATCAACTTCCAAACGAGCAAGAAACTGCAGTGAGAACAAATATCGAGTCTCGAAATCATGTGGAAGCAATTCCTGCTCAAATTGAAGCTTGTATAGATAGTAACGGAGGATGTTTTGCATGATCTTCTGGACAGTTGAACGAGGCAGATCCAATGCTTCTGCCACACGGCGAACACTTGTACTACCCAGCACGTTGGATGATTTGTCCTCTTCCACCTGAAGTGCTACTTTCTCTATTGCTTCCGCAGAAGCAGGTTTTTTTCCTCTTCCAGAACGGACATTCAACGATCCTGTTTCTTCAAATTTGGTTACCATCATTCGAAGAGTTTTAGCAGTCAATGGACCTTTTCGCAACCCCTTTAATGTCCGAAATTTCCGTAGAGCAACTATTGCGGAATTATCGTTTTGATAGAATAACTTTACTAACAACGCTCGATCTGGTAAACATAGTGATATTCTGATTAGCAATACCGAGCACAATGAAAATAAACTAATCTTCCATCAAAGTTTATTGTTTTTATAACAGTTGCTGTGTGACGTCAAAAAAAATTGCATATTTTCGTCTTCCTTCGTGTAAATCCTTTGAAAATTAGTCATCGAAGAAGTTTAATTAAAATTTGCAGTTCATTTTAGAGATTGTGTTTTTTAATGAGCATCAGTTATTATGTTACTGTGTCCTATGGATGGCCTTCATTCAAAAGCGCCCTCTAGTGGCGAAATTTTGAACTAATTTTTTTTATTCGCTCAAACAAATTCCCATCCCTTCTTTATGTCGTACACAACATTTTACAACTTTCTGAACAATAGTTTCGTCTGTAGACAATTTTGAAGTAGGGCCGTTTAATTGTAGACACCTGGTATATAAATTTTGAAGAAAATGAAGATTGCCAAGATAAATTTCTTTAAACTTTCTCGTTTTTTATGCTGTTTGTAGCAGAGCATCTTAGATATATATCATAAAACGCTTACTTTTGAAACGAACTATATATCGCTGTATTAAACCCCAGATACGAGTATAATACGGAAGAAATACTCTCTTTCATGCCATGTTTCAGGGGCTGTGCTTATGTTAGGAAACTTATCACAATGTGTTTTCAATTCATGAAAAAGTAAATTCGGAATGAAAAAGTTCTGAGGAACGCCAATATTTTCCTCACTTCTCCTTAACAGCTCTCTTTTATTGCTTTTTTCAACAATTTTGACTATTTTAGGTTTCGAAAAATCACTTTTATTATTAAGGAACATTTCCGATTTAATGATTTCAGTTAAACTGCTCTCCACTTTGAAGATGTTCTCACTTGTTTATTACTTTGATCCTCTTTAAAAAACTAACAAAATTTGTCATTCAGAATTGGGTTGTTTGCTGTAAAAATACATATAAAGTACAGTTGAAATTTTATTGCAAAAATTGCGCTTTTCGAACTTAATCGATACTTATTTTGTTAAATGATGGGAAAGGTAGTTAAAATATGATTTAAAGCTCTAAGCTCCATTAAAAACTACTACAAACAATTTAATTATGGCTCATATAAACATGAAAATGCTTTATATGGATACTTTATTCTGCATTTTATTATGCTCAAAGTCCTTTTTTTCATAAAATACTCTTATTTACTATCATGAATAACATGCTTCGTTTCGAAATGGAAGTGTATTTTTACACTTAATAAAATGTAGATAATTTTTTAAAACTCTATTTACGTGTGTTTCTTTTCTTTGTTTTTATTACAATATAATCAAACATTATTTCTGTTTACGAGCCTAAGCTGCTAATACAAAATTTAAGAGCTATATGATATCTGCATAAGCAATTAAGATAAGCATCAAACCAATGGTTAAGCAAAGGGAGAGTCCATTTAAAAGGGTGGTGAGATCATAGAGATTGGAGCAATGCATCAATTAAGACTGTTATCTTCTCAGATGAGTTCTGTTACAGCCTAACCAATGATTCTAGCTCTAAATTTATGTGGAAATATCTAAAGACCCCCTACTTACTCTCCAATGTCCGAGAAATCGACTAGTACGACAGCGGATACTTGGTAGTTAAGACATGCAACATATAGGATGTGTTGCCTAACTTTCTAATTGTCTTATCTATTAGCATGCTGTTCGAGAAAATATGTAAGCATTTGGCTTATTTAGGTTTGGAATATTATTTTTCTTTATTGTTATGTATAAATTTTCTGCTAATAACAAAATATTAAGATCAAACTAAGCACGCTGAACCCTCTATCACATCTTTAAGTTCCTGACTGTATTAAGTTATAAGTATAAAAGTTTTTTGCATTGCTGTCCATTATTTGCTTCAGTTTTTGAATTAGTTTCATTTTCTTATTTTTAGAATTTTAACTCCTTCTTATTCGTAGAATATATATATTTTTAAACCATCATTCTTCTCATTTAACACAATTATATGTATACATATATATGTGCATGCGAGCATAAGTGCATGTGAAAGTCCTTCGCACAAATGCCCATTTCGATGCATGTATAGCTTTTTTTCTCAGAAACATTATTTCCCAGATTTAAATCTTCACTACGTGTGTCAAAACTACTAGTTTCAGAAATAATGTTCTTACAAATGATTAAATGTACAGCGATGAAAAAGTATTTTTGTATAAATTTTTATATTCAAATATATCCAATTATTATTTTTTTTTCATTTGCAATAAGCTATTTTATGAATACAAATTTCTGTTTTCTATTTACACAAAAATAGTTGAAATGAAAAAAATAAATATTTAAGTAAAAATAATTATATGAACAGCAATTTTCCAACTTCATAGACTCTAGAATTAATAATAATAATAACAATACTATATTAATAAATATATTTCCTATACTATACCAAATAAATATATTTAACAATTCAGATACAAATAAATTGATTAGTACGACTTACTTAGATTAAGCAATATCTTATATTTCCATGCAACATATGACATAAGAATGGGATATTTCTAAGTAACTGGTATTATATTATTTAGAAATATATGTTTTTCTAATTATTTTAAACATATATGTCTACAACTTTTTACGACACATATATATATATATATATATATATATATATATATATATATATATATATATATATTAAAGTTTTTCTTATTCTATAAAATAATTTAAGGTAATAATTTTTATTTATTGAAATTCCTAATATTTCAGAAAAAAACTGCACTTCTTCTAAATTTTGAAATAAAAATAAGTTTAATTTAACTTCTATCGTCACATTTGAAGATAGTGACAGTTTTCACTTATCTAGAAACCCAAACGCGTAAATTATGAACATGTTTTGAAAATAATAAGCTTTAGTAAAAAGTAAACGGAGAAAAATCACTACTCCCGATTAAATAATTATATTCATAGGCTTATCGCTTACTTTAACAATAATAAGAATTTTTAATGGCGTCAACTCTCACAACAAACACGAACATTAGAAACATTACAATATGAAATATTTGTCTTTTGAAACCCCTTGAAAATTGCTTTTTACATATTTTCAATAATGCTTGGTAATTTTTAGAATTTGAATCACAACCACTTTGGTTTCGAATTACCTTATTAACATCTTAACTGGTTTGCGCGTACAACGTACGGGCTACCGAAAGCTGACAACCACCGGTTTGCTCGTAAGCTGTAAAGGCACTAATATATTCTTCTTTCTATATTTCATTAGCATGTATTCTTAGAGTGAGATTATTAGTGCAAGTGAATTTATGGTATTCGACTACGTTGGGAACCGTGATTTTGCAAAAGCGTATAAATGGATAATATTTATGATACTTAGTGTCACTTAGATTAGAAAACGTATATAAAATTGTTTTAAGAATATTATTACAATAAAAACTTATTTAAGTACAATATTTTGACAAAACATGAACATAGAATGACCGATTTTCAAAACATTCCCCTTTTATATATGAAAAATGCTTCTATATAATAATATTTTGCCTGTAAATAGATCAGACCTCTGTACAGAGGCTGAACTAGAATTTTTGAAACATATAACTTAGAAGTGGTCTTATCCATATTTTACCACAAAAGAGGGGAGAAATTTTACGAAAAAAGTTCCGATAATTATTTCAATTGATGGTAACTTTGAAAATAATGTGAATTTTTCAAAACTCTTAGTTCAGACTCTCTGGAGAATTCTTTATTTTATGTAAGCAGAATATTTGATTATGATAGAAGCACTTTTATAAACGGAGAAATTTTGAAAAAAGGTTCTTCTAAGAAATTTGTTTGTCATAATGTCCTTAAAGCAATTTTAGGCATGTATTCTAATCTAAGTGACACTAAATATCATAAAACTAATTCATTTCTGCGCTTTTTTATAACCACGGTTCCAAACGTAGTCGGATACCTTAAGAAAAATGTAGTTTGTATGAGATACGGAAGTAGTTCTCATCTGGAATTTTCTTTGGGGTGAATTCCGAAATTTTTCATTGGAGGCAGGAAATTAGATTTTTGAAAATATTCGATAAATAACAGGAACTTACGTGGCAGTGGGCAATGCGTTGCTTAAGAGAAAGAGAAAATAGAAAGATAATCCAAAAAAGGCGATAGTATATATGTTCACTTTGCAATGTATTCCACCATTCTTCAAATTCACACAAACTCCTCAACCATTTGAAAAAGAGGTAAGAGGATGAAATTTTTTTGTAAGTATGAGAGAAATTATTTTAAGATATATGAAACATTCTTCATAGGATGCAGAGTGTACTTATAGAAAGCAAACTTCTAGGAATTTTTGTGTTTTACAATTATAAAATAAAAAATATAGAGTGAAAACCTTAAAATGGGAAAATAAAATACAACTCTTCCTTTTTCACATTCTATATGTCTTAAGTATTACGCTTAGTTATATGCAATAAAAAATTTGCATTTTTTTGAACATTTTGGGTAACATAATTGACCGCTTAAGGGTTTAATTAATTAGGTTATCAATACTTATGGAACCTTTTATTATTTCGGCAACTGCTTTTACAATCTGTTCTAGATGAAATCAGGTAATTTCGGTTCGTAGATTTAACCATTAAAACTTACTAATGATACCAATATAGTTATAAAAAACATGGTAATTCTCCATTTTATAGTCAATTTATTTTCCTTCATATATCTTTTATTTGTATTTGGCTCTATATTTCAGAATTTAAGCTTTCTCTGATTTGTAGGATATTTAATTTATTCAGCGTTTCTTTTATTTGTTATAGATGTTTATGCATGAAACATTTTTACCATATTTATTATTGTTGTTGTTTTCATTATGGAATAAACACAAAGCACAATTTTTGCAAAAAGTGAAAGCAGCAAGCAAAAGTATTGGGAAAAGTTTTTTGGAAAAGTAAACAATAAGTTTAAATAAACAACTCTGTATTTGCTGTGAAGCGAAGTTTTCACTTTACAAATGTAAAGATAAATCTCAACAAAAGAATTAAGCTAGAAACGTTTTCTTTTCCGAAAATGCTTTCATAATTCTTGCACTACTACAAAAATTTCTTCAAATTCAATTCAAAAAAGAATATTTACAAAAAATAATCTTTTTTAACATTAGCATTGATTTTTGCATCAGAGTTTTCTAATTTACTATTCCGCACCATAATTGTTTACACTAAGAAGAGTATATTTTAAGGTATTTAAAATTATTTCATCTGCAGTAAATATTTGTTGTATTGCTCATGGATTTTGTTATTTTTACTAGAAGTAAAAACAAACAGTTTAGATAAAAGCTGTAAATCCTTCAATATTATTATTTTTTTCTTTAATATACACTGCTGGCCACCAAAAATGCAACACCCTGAAGGAAGCATACAAAGAATATGAAATTTACAGCATGCATTAACGGAGGTGAAATATGCAAATGATTAGAATTTCAGCGCAGACACACATCACGCGCGCATGTGGTGCCACCTCAAAGTGCTATTTAAAGCTTGGAGATTCGGCGATTTCAAGTTCGGCAATAGTGGTTTTCTTGTGATTTTTTGAAAAAAACATCAGTTATGTCTCGTAGAAAACAGCGATCAGCTTTTGATCAAGTATCCGAGTTCGACAGAGGAAGGATAGTGGCCTACTGAGATTGTGGATTATCTTTCAGGGAAATCGATAGTCGTGTTGGACGAAACCAAACAACTGTAATGCGGATATGTGACCGTTGGATGCAAAACGGTACGACGGACCGACGTGGTCGATCACATCCACCTTAGTGCATCACTTAAAATGAGGACAGGCAAATTGTGCGCATGGCAGTGACGACTCGCTCAGTCGCATCACGAACTGTAGCACAGCACATTGAGTCTGTAACGCATCATTCAGTGTTTGCGCGTACCATTCGACGCCGTTTAAAGCAGAGTGGTCTGTCCGCAAGACGTACATTGCTTGGTCTAACCTGGACGCAGAACCACAGATGTCTCCGACGCCAATGGTGCGATGAAAGAAGGATGTGGGTGGCAGAAGGGAATGAAGTTGTCTTTATTGACGAGTCACAATCTGTCTACAACACGACGATGATCGGATTCAAGTCGGGAGACATCGTGGAGAGAGGATGCTGAACACTGCGTTATGCAACGCCACACTGGTCCTGCACGGGTATAATGGTATGGGGTGGTGTTGGATATCCCTCTCGCACTACTCTAGTACGCATTTCTGGTACTTTAAACAGCCAGAGCACGTGGTTCATGGTTGTTCAACGATTGATCCAGATTACACCCCAGCTGCCACATTAGATCACCTTTGGCAACGTGTGGAAGTTGTTTGGTTTGCTGTACCCCAAGAACACATCCAAATTCTCTTTGAATCAATTCCGAGGCGTGTGGCAGCTGTGATCTCCAACAATGACGGCTACTCCGGCTACAGATTCTGGCAGGGGAACCACACTTCACAGAAGTCTATAAATTTAATCATTTTTTTGATACTTGGTCAAAATGTTATCTACAAAATAAATTTTGTCGTTCTATATCTTGTCTTTCTTGGAGTTGCATTTACGGTGGCCAGCAGTGTATGTTGCAAAACATATTTTAATAAATTATTTTTTTCAATAAAATAATTCATCTTACTTGTAGGGAAAGTGAGATGTTGATCTTGCATCCCTTAGTTAAAATGTTTAGTTTAACAGCTAGTAATTTTGAATAGTTCAGAATAAAAATAAACATTTTTGCTACTATAAATGACATCTTGTGGTTTGATATTGATTACAAAAGTTCTGCTATTTTCTTCTGATTGCGTGAGTAAACCATTTATTTTTCACTAAACTACAATCAATTCATCTAATTGCTGGAAAACAACGTATACTTATCATTATGTAATAAATTTGATTTACTTGCATTTGGGTTTATTTTATTTTATAATTATTTATTGTAAAATTTAATAAAAATATGAAAATCAAATTGCGTTTGCTGTATAAGAGTTAAAATAAATGTATCTAAAATTATTTACATTATTAGTTTGTTTTAATTCATTCATGCATAAATCATTAATAAATCTTTCACACACACACACACAAAAACCTAAATTTCTTATTTATAAATATTACAAACTTATAAGATGGATTGAAAGGTTTTTTAATGTTTTTATTTTCTTTTTAGGTTTTCTTTTACATATGAATGCTTCTAGTTTTCATAGTCCATAAAAATGAGAATAAATAAATAAATACATATTTTTTCTGAATCTTTTTAGAAATAAACGAATAAGCATTGTACAGACCAACACGCACAGCTATTCAAAGTAATGTTTTGCATAATCATTTTGAATTGGGAATGATCATTTTTCTTTTTACCATTGTAATAGTTAACATGTTGCTATTAAAACAAGTACATACAGTTTGTAAAAAAATTTCCAAAAGAAAAAATAAAATTTGTATACAAATTATTAGAAAAATACGTATTAGATATTTTATTTAAAACATAATTTTTTATTATACCAGGTGTAATATAAATTAAGCATAATTTGACATTGCTTTTTTTTCAAAAACAAGCAGATTCAGTCTATTATGACTAAACACTTGATTAAACTCCCATTCAGCCCAAAGAAAATGTTTTTTAAACCAATTAGTAAGGACAGTGCCATTTTATCCTTGTATTTAAGTACACTACTGACCACACAAATTGCAACAAACTGAAGGAAGCCTACAAACCTTGTGAAATTTACATCATACGTCAGAAGCGATGAAATATGCAAATGACTAGCATTATAGTTCAGATGCATATCCCAGGTGACCGTAGCGCCATCCACGCTATATAAAGGCAAAATAAATTGGCAATTTTATAAACGGCATTTTTTTGCGTAAGCTGTGTTTACTTATGCCTCGTGGCAGGGCCGGCGCTAGCAGTTTCGCCGCCCCGGGCAAAGAAGTAAAATGCCACTCGTTTATAACAAAAATAAAAAGAGATAATCTAAACCCTTCCCACGCTTAGTGATAAAATAAAACTTGAGCAAAAAAATTGTTACCAATAATTTTGAAGTTTTGATTAGCAAAAAATACTGATTTATTAATTTATGTTTTAGGCACTAAATTAAAATTAGGAATGCACACAAAAAAAGAAAAGTCATTTCTAGTGTATAATTATAAAATATTAAAAGAAATTATAGAGAAAGAGAGAACACACTACTAAATATTAAAACTTAATTCCATATTAAAATACATTTAAGCCAAGAGTTAAACTCTTAAAAGTGTTTCTTTCTCACTTTTAATTCTGAGATTTTTTTTATAATTTCTTTAGCAATAATTTCTTCAGCCAGTTCATGTTCAATGGCTATTGTTGTCAAGTCCTCGGTAGTTGTGGAGCGTAAAAATTCTTTAATTAATTCTAATTTGGAGAAACTCCTGTTCCACATTCCATATTTATTGGGAGAAAAATCAATATCCTTAAAACTATACCGAAATATGGAGCAAAATCCAGGTTCGGTAAGAGTTTTAAAATCTCGATTAAACTTTCTTTTTTATTTAGCAAAGCTAAAAACGCTACTATCACCAGATCCAGCGCGTTTATATCTGATAAATTCCCATCAGTTAACACTGCTTTTAGATCTTTACAATATTAAGTTCGTCGTTTGGAGGAGTAATTTTTAAATCACAAATATTATATAAAAATTGGAAATAGTTGCTGTGGGTACTGATCAAATCAAACCTGGATTCAAATGCATTGATAGCTTTATCTAATGTGAAAAATAAACTTTGCCTTATATTTCAAAGTAGGATCTTCTGTCGGATCATCTCGTGCCTCTTAGTCGAAATTAACATTCCCTCTTCAAACTGTATGACGTAGCTGGGTGATCTCAAAATTTGCCGGTATGTCAATTTCGTCGGCGAGCTTCCGAGCATCGCAAAACATTCCATTAAAGGTTGAGTCAAATTCAAGATCCTTGGAAAATATCTTAAAATTTTTTCATGAGCTCTATAGCAGATAGTAAATCATAGTTTCCCGTCTGCAAGAGCTTACTTATAGGATTGATACAATTTAAGATTTTATACCAAATTACAATGCCGGATAAGAACTTAAATTGTTTAACACAACTTAATAGTCCAGAAGCCTCAACTCTTATAAAGTTGTCAATCTCCAAATTATATATTACGAACAGCAAGTAAAGCGTCGTATACCCCTCCCACTTCATACCTTAGTGGTTTTAATGCATCTATTCGGCTTTCCCAACGATTTTGTTTCAAATCACTTATCTACTTTATAAATTGGGTTCATCATATTTTTATTTCTGTAATGCACATTTTGTTTCCACTTTAATAAAATAGTTTTACACTAGGAACACAACAACAAAATAGTACCTATATTCTTTCGCATTAATTATTGTTCTGTAACAATAACATTTAATTAAATAATCCTTATTCTGTTTCTTTTTATAAGAAGTTTCTTTCATAATTTTGACATTCTTATTGTTGCCTTTTTTAAAGATTTTAAATATTGCTATATATAGATTGGAACCTATTATTATACTAGAATTTTTTTTTTCTTATATATACATGCTAACGCTTTTAAACCTTTTCAAAATCACGAAATATACATTTTAAAGAATTTTTGAGAAATGTAATAGTAAAATGAAACAGTAAATAAAAGCTATTGAAAACTGAAAACAGCGACTTTTTCATTTTTAGTGCACCAGTGTTCTACGGAACACTGATTAAAAGCCTCTCGTTTATGTCTTGGATGAGTGGTTATGTTCTGAAATGTTTTTGCTAAGATATTGAAATAGGAATTCTGAGTATTTTATATTTGTAAGCGTTGCATTTAAACGATTGAGAATTAAAAATGAAAAATGTATTAATCACAAATAAAAAATATATTAATAAGAATGAAACTAAATTTTAAAAATGCTTTGGAAGTTATTCAGGCTTAAAGTCATTGTTGTTTGCTTATTAGGGCTGTTAATTCTATGTTATTTTGATATCACTATATATTCATATTAATTATCTATTTAATAATCGTCTTTCGAAATTTAAAATTCGTGCCTGAAATTTTACAATTTATTTATCTAAAGGATGTTTTTGCATTGATTTAAAAATTTGTATTTTTTAAAACATTTATATTATTTTCGTTTAAAATCAAAAAGGCTTTTAAATATTTTCTTAAAATTTCTTCATATTAAACTGGCCGCGGTAGCCGAGTGGCCAATGTATCGGATCGTGGCTTGCCTTGTCACGTGTTTGAGCCCATACCACTAAAGACCCGCCGTGTAGGGCAGCGATGCACGTTAAATCTGTCGAGAGCTGAAACGTCCTCCCGTTGGTGTGGTGTGGTAGTTAGGAGAGGGCGTGCCAGTTCAGGTGTCGTCCACGTCACTTGACCATGGTTCAAAATTACGTGGTTCGTCGCCAAAAGCCCTCGTGCAGCTAGCTGAACAGTGCGACGTTAATATTCAATCATCTTCACATTAAACTGCAGATAATTTATTAACTCAATTTTTAAATTTTTCGAAACATGCATTTTGATGAACTTTATTAGGAGCATACAGAATATTTTACAATATTTTAAGCGTAATATGCATTTTTATGTATTTTTATAATTATACACATAATTTACATAATTAATTATACACATAAATGTATAATTAATTATACACATAAATGTATAATTAATTATAAACATAAATGTATACTTAATTATACACATAATATACATAATTAATTATAAACATAATATACATAATTAATTATAAATATAATATACATAATTAATTATACACATAATTAATTATTAGACTACATTAAATATTCCTTCAAATTGTCCATGTAAAACAGGGCTTCCCAAACTTATTTGTCTCATAGACCACTTGTCCTGTTTTTCCGTATAGGGTAGACCCGTGCTTAATTAATATCGAATTATTGCAAATTTATCACCTTAAATGTCTTTTTGACAGCTAGTACTACTACTACTATTTTAAAAGAATTAAATTTATAACTAATGAAGTATAGAGTTAAAAGTTTAAAAATCATACGTTAATTAATCAAATTAAAAGTTAATTAATATATAAAATAACTGTTAAATAAAATAACCAAACACCACACAATTGATTTTAAAGGGAGGGATGAATCTGGCACTACAATAACAAATTTTCAACATTTAGTATCATACTTGTCAGATTTAACCTTTAATCTTCTCTGTCAGTAGTGTCCAGTTTCTTTTTTTTGTTTTGGGGATTGGCAACTGCGCTGAAACTCCTTCTAACTAGAAAAAATAATTAAAAACTTCCTCACGTTATTCCATAGTTCGCGACAAATAATAGGTTTGCATTTTTTATATCCAATAAGTTTGGATGCACGTTTGCCTTTTTCATCCGTTTCTAAACTTTAAAATCTTCATTGGTACATATCACGATCAGTTCCTGTTGTCACATGACATTTTATTTTCAATATGACCATATAAATTCATCGCCTACTGTGGTATTGCCATAGTCAAAGCATTCTCAAACCTGGTTTCAAAATCTCAAGAAAAGGCAGTTAAATGTTGACGTAGGTTTAAACGTGCTGAAAGTTTAAAAAAAAATTATGCTGTCATCTTGTACGGGTAAATTAACCTCATTAATTTTAGTAAATAAAATTGCTAATTAAGTAAAATTTTGTTTCCACTTGATTAAATTTTCTTTTAAAATTAAAGTCACGATCTAGTTTAATGAGATCCACTATCCCATAGACCCCCACTTACACCTCATTGACCACCAAACTATTTTTTTTTTTTGCTGACAAGGACCCCTTGCATGTCGTCATAGACACCTGGGGGTCTATATAGACCACTTTGGGAATCACTGGTGTAAAAGATCTTAGTTGAAAATGAATCATGCAAATTCCTCTTAAAATGGCAATAATATTCAATATACATATATATATATATATATATATATATATATATATATATATATATATATATATACATATATATATTTCAAGTTTTTAAATTTGATCTTACAAAATAAAGGCTATCTTAACACGGTCTTAGAATAGATTAGAAAAATTATAGGTTTATTTCACATGTTACATTCAATAAAAAGAAAAAAAAATGTCTATATAAGTAAAAATAACTTATATTTTTCTTTGAAAATTCTTTTAACAGTTTGAAGCAATACTAATTAAATATTTAGCAATAAAAACTGTGCACGGAAAGAAAGCTCTTTTAAATGTGCACGTTTCTGTTTGAGTTGAAAGCTCTTTTTTTATTCCGGAAAATAGGAAAAATTTCCCCTCATTGAAAAGCGTTTTTTTCGAGTAACTTTTGTAAAATTTAACACTCTGCATTGAAAGGAAGCTCTTTTAATTATGAATGTTTCTATACCCTATTTGTATAAATCGAGTAATAAGCTCGTTTTTTATTCGGGAGTCCCAAAAAAGTCCCAGAAAAAAATAGGCTAATTGGTCAAAAAAGCAAAAAATGGTCCTAGGAACACAAACTTTGCGTGGAAAGGAAGCTCTTTGAATTGCGCGTTTTTTGAGAGTTCTTCAAAGTGAATCCAATCAGCAGTTTGTTTTATTCTCGAAATTAGGAAAATTTTCTAATTTTTTCCAAGTCCCCTAATTTTAAATAGACTAGTTCATTTATAACTAAACAAAATTATCACGATATATTACAATTACAAAATAAAATCATCTTAATAAATATAACTGCGTTGTATTTCAATTTCGAGCTATTGCTATTAGGATCATTTAGGTATGGTAAATAATGAATGTACTGAAAAGCTCATTAATGTTTTACATTTTAAGTTACCTACTATCGTCCTTTATAAGCGACTAAAGAAATTATTTTTATACGAGAGGGGCAAATAATATTTTTTTATTTCAATAACGATATCAATCGAAAATTATTTAAGACGAAGACGGAACATTGAAGCTACGAAAATACACATACATAATTTGTTAATCAACATGAAAATATTCTACGAAACTAATGACACCTATATTTATGTATGGAAGACGAAAAAGAAAAAGAAAATAGAAAAAGCACAAATGCAGCAAAATAATTTTTTTCTTTTCACTTTATATTACGCAATGATTAAAATTCCTGGGTATTAAAAATCTAAAAAAGAATTTGAAAATGAAAATATTGTTACCTATTTGTTGTCCGAATTTGACTTGTCTGCATAAACACAGGAAGCTAAAAGAATTCTTTTCGAAGCCAAATTCACACAAGATTCCCTCAGTTTTGGTCTTTTTGAATGGTATTTTTCTGGTCTTTTCTCATTGTCTTTTTCTCAGGGCCAAAAATGGTCTTTCTCTCAGGGTCATTCTGCCCCTTTCTTTTCATTCATAAAACTTGACTTTGCTTTTCATCACTTTTATTGAGACTAATCTCTGCCGAAATCTATCTCATTCAATAGTACCCGAATTCACGCATACAAAGCTGTAAAACTTGTAAGAAATTAGTTGAAAGAGAAAGAACCGGATGCCGAAATTCTTCTTTATCGCCCCCTTCCCATTTCCTCCATGGGACCAGCTTTGGGAAACACAGCTTTATGTACTAATGAATACTCGTTAAAAAAACAAACTCTAGGACTTCATAGAAAACGTGAATATTTTGCATACACATTTTTAGTTTTTTTTGCTCTTTTCGAATTTTTATTTTGACTTGTGGAACCCCTGGGTGTGTAATCTTAGTTTATTTTCTTTATAAACTAGTTAATTTTACAGCCAATTTGCCGCCTCCTAAGGTTGTCGCCTTTGGCAGAGGCCTGGCTTGTCCACCCCTAGCGCCGGCCCTGCTCGTGGACGACATGGACTGTTTTTGACTAAGTTTCTTAATTCGACCGAGGAAGAATAGAACCTTATATGGATTCAGGGTTAGTCTTCAGATAAATTATTCAACGCATTGGACAAAACAGAGCAGCTTTGATTTGGATCTATCATCGCTGGATGCAGGAGGAAACGATGGATCGTTGGGGCCGATCGTGTTCACCTCGTTGCACCACTGCCAGTAAATTCAGTTGGATTGTGTGCATGGAAGAGATGGATCGCGCAACCACATCACGAATCAAAGCACAACATATTCAGTCTGTTGAGCATCATTCGGTGTTCGCTCGTACCATTCGACGCAATTTGCTGCAGAGAAGAATTTCCGCAAGGCGTTATTGTTTCTTTTACTCTTGACTGAAAACCACAGGCAGTTGTGCCGTCATTTGTGCGATGAATGGTGAACATATACAGTAGAATGGAACGACATTGTGTTTACTGGCGAACCCCGTTTCTGCCTGCAACATCAGAATGGTTGAATTCGAGTTTGGAGGCCCAGTGGTGAGAGGCTGAACTGTTGCGATTATGCATCACCACATTGTTCATGCACACGATATCACAGTTTGTATTTTTTTCCTTGTCGCATCCCTCTAGTACACATTACCGGTACATGGAACAGTCAGCGCTACATCTCAGATGTGTTGAAACCCGTGATCCTCTCATACATTCAGCTCTTGACATCAGCCATTTTTGCAGGTGGCACGAAATGTTCAAGTATTCTTCTTTACACATTAGATTGGATTGCTTCCTGGGCCTGCTTGCTCTCCCGATCTATCACCAATTAAAAACGTGTGATCCATGATTTTCACTATGACTATGCCTGAGTACACCACCCGCTGTGATACCAGATCTTCTTTGGTAATATGTGAAGTCCAAATGGATTGCTGTTCCCCAGGCATACATCCAAAGCCTCTTTAATTACATGCCGAGGCGTGTGGCAGTGGTTACAGCCAAGAATGGCTGCTACACGAACTTCTGATTTTGTCATCATCCACACGTCACAAGAGGATGTAATTTTAATCGTTTGATCATTGTACATCAGGTTATCTGCGAAATAAATTTCGCTATGATGTCTCTGGTTCTTCTTTGTGTTGCATTTTGTGCGGATAGTAGTGTAAAATATGAAGCTACATTACAAGTTAAAAATTAAAATGTAACAAAATATTTGGGAATATAATGGAGAAAGAAATGGCTGCTTCCCCTTTACTATCTGATTAAAATTTAAGAATTGTTGGATTGTACCATCAATCTATTTTTGAAAGTATCAAAACAACAAGGAAAATCTTTATTTCTATTTTCTAGTATTCAAGTCTGGAATATTACAACAATGAATTTATACGTATGATCTTTTTTGGAATTTCCTTTTAAAAATTTTAACAAAAAAAATATGAACATATTTTAACTTATTAATTATGTGACATTTATAACTATGGTAAAACTTCTTTAGAATAAATGTTCGTCTTTAAATTGGACGCAATTTTTTAAAAATACAATTTAATTTATGCATGATGTTAATTTTTTAGAATGGTAAGGGAATGCAGCTTTTTTTTTTTCATTATACCATTCTTTTGGTAATGCATTAATCTGGTGCATATGAAATGTCGGGATTTCCTTACAGACAAATGCTTATCTTCCTTTGTTGGTTGTGCTTTTGTTTTTATTATATATATATATATATATATATATATATATATATATATATATTGTTGTATTGCCCATTGCCAGTGACTTTTCAATAAAGGATTTATGTCGAAAGTGTTCTATTTTGTTATCGGTTTTGAATTCCGTAAAAATATGAATTCAACCAATATCCGTGTAATTTTTCATCTAATCCTAAACTTGGTAATCATTCTTCTAACTCTGCATTCAATATATAATATGAACCAGGCGTTTATAGATAATACTGTTAACGATTGAAAAGCGCAGCGTCGATTTGAAACATTTCAGTCATTTTATTTTACCTACGAAAGCAACCACGTGGAACACTTAAAATATTTATGAAAAATGTTTCTCTTATAGCATTAATGGAAACAATGCAAATTGTATCTATTATACTGACAGAACACTTATGAAACGCATGAAAAATTAAAAACACCTCACTCGCCATTTGTTTATCGGCTTGCCCCTGTGCTTCTTCCACGACAGGGCTCGTCCACATACGTCGTATAAAACACCTCCAGATTAAATTAATTAAAATATGAAATTTTTAAGCATCCGGGTTATTCAGCGATTCTTTCACCAATCGACTTTCATTTTTTAAACACCTACACAATTTTTAAGCATTAAATAGTATGAAAATGAAGACAGTCTGTAAAAATCATATAATAGATTAGTGATTCTAAAGGTATCTATGTATTAAAATCTCATCTGAAAATCTCCATTGTAGCAAATAGAGCAGATTTGGGAGAAAAATCTTTAGCTGTGTTTATTCACTTAAAAATCTTACATTTCATACGCTCCAACGTATTATACTAAGGATTGAATTTAATAAAAGGAATGAAGCTAAAGGGTACACAGTACGATACAATTGACCAAAATTTGTCAAAAAATCAAATTTAGTTTTTTTAGCCTAAATTATTCTATAGATAATTTTCTATTACCTCACAAAATTTGAAAGCTCTGAAATTAAAGAACGCAGAATTATGATAGCTCTCACGTTCATTTTTATTCACATTTCTATAGCAAATCAAATTTTTAAACTGACTTATCTCAGAAAAATAAAATAACTAGTTAGCTTTTTTTTAAAATACTAAGGTTTTTCTATTGCACCTAATGCTTTGAATTTTTTTACCTATTGCTAATAGTACATGTAACAAAAGTTGGTATGGATTTTTTAATCAAAGCAATATTTATTTTTTGAAAGTAATTGAACTCAGAATTTTTACATTTTTAAGGAATTTTCAATAAACATTCATAAAAAGAAGTATTGTATGAATACCAATCATGTTAACGCAAAACCCATACCAACTTTCATTATACTTAGTTTGATGTACTTTAAAATCAAATTTCATGCGTGTACGTAAAGTTTTGTAGGGGAGGAGTAACATTTTAAAATCACTTCTTAAATTTAATTTTTTTCCTTAAAAAATTACATGGCTAGCTTTTTAAGAAATTTTGAGCTCCAAAATCTGTTTAACATAGTATACATACATAGGAGGAAACCAAAAAAGTTTAAAAATCCTTAAATTAAAAATGTTTACTTAAATCGTACCATGTTCCCTGAATTATTACTATACAGTAAAAAATCAATTTTAAAAGATAAAGTTTTATTTGTAAATACTTGAAAAGTAGATAATTGTTACGCATATTTTGTTTGCAATTGATAATTGGTTTTTATCAAAAATAAAAAAAAGCATGAAACATGAGATATAAACCATGCAGATGTAAAATATAATGAAACCCAATGATCAAAAAGTCAAATTCCATAAAATATTTCTATAAACTTAAATTGAAGTTACGATTTATTTTGAAGCAAATATTATCTGTTTCAAAACATCTTCAAGAATATTCTATTCATTTTGTACTTAGGAAAATTCAACACTTAAATGAAAAAGAAAAAGAAAAAAATTGTAAAAATTTAAGATTTTTTGGCAAGAAAACAAACTGACGATACTTTATTTTGTTCCGTATAATTTGCAAAAAAGAATTTCTTCCAAACAGTCACGCAAAAAACTTGAAATACTAAACAAATAAACGTTTTGAGAGGGGAGAAAGGAACAAAAACTCACCAAATGAAGCTTCTTTGGTTTTAAAATGCTTTATTCTCACTTGAATTGTGAAAGAGAAAGTACATTCATTTTCCATTCATTGTCTTTTCAAAATTCCACTTTAACATCTTTAAAATAGAAGAGCGTAGCAAATCTTATTTCTTTTGCATACTCTTCCACTCTTACATACATCAGAGTATTGTCAAAAATGGAGAAAGATGACGGATTGTCCGATGAGAATAGCACGTTTGAAAGAGTAGATTTTAGAATAAAACATGTTTCTTCAAATACAATGATGTTTTTCTTCTTTTTTTCCTCCTTCAATTCCTCGCTTTTTCGTTTTGCTATCTATATTCACATGAACGAATATAATGCAAGAAAACACATGAGAAAGATTTATTTTAAAATATATTTAAACATTTTATATCCAGAAAATGTATACCTAGCTTTTGTTTGAGAGGAAAATAATGGCATTCCTAAATGAATGATACTCATTATATTTTAATGAAAAAAAATCTGGAATTTCCTGAGCAAAAACCACTATTCATTAAAACTAAAATCATTAAAATATACAATACCTTTTGCATACAATACATTAAAATATATAATACATTTTATCGAGCTAATTATCACAATGTGTGACTCCTTCTGGTTTGTTTCTTTGCTATAGAAGTGCTACGCGCTAAGTTGTTGCTTACGATCGCGAAGATGGGCGATAACATTACAATATGGCTACGTTGATATTCTTAATGTGTGGTAACATAGTTGCCATGGGGATAACGTATATTAGAGTTAATTTTTGTTGGATTTTTCGCGGTAACCCTATTAATTTCAGAGGATTTTATATTAATTTCTTTAAAAATTAAACCATTTCCACTGCATTTGTTCTTCAAACTACTCCTTCAGTCTTTGTTGTAATTTCTGCTATTTTTATATAATTATGGATATTTCTAATATCATTAGTGTGTAACAGGATATTTTTTTTAAGATTGAGTGTTATATTTTTAATTATTGCTATAAAAATCGCCCTTTTCCTCTTTATTTTACTTTTTAATATTGCTTTCTTGAACATTCCTTGTTCGATGAAGTTTATTGAAGGAACTCGCAGTTTTTAGAATATTGTAAGTTATCATCACTTATTAATTGATATTCATTATTAGTTTTAATACATATTATGTAATTTTTCTATGTATAATGTAACATAATAATTATATATAATAATTAATTTTATATTATTTATTTTTAATAATAATGTTTTATTTTATTCTAATATATATATTACAAATTTATTTTATCATTATTATGCTATTTCTAATTATAAATATTACATTATATGAGCACTAATATATATAATAATTATATTATATGATAATAATATATTATAAAATATTTTTATTATTACATATAATATTTATTATATTATATTGATATTCATTATTGATTGATACTGGTTATTTTTGATCTATTTCTATATTCTTCATTTAAAATATATTTCCAAACAGTTCTTTATAATTATTTTCCTAACGATTTGTTAGCGCTAGACCCCATCTTAGATTCCATGTAACTCAACAACTGCAGCTTGGCATGTAGTACTCGCTTGTTAAATAAATTATATATATCTTTGTGGAGTAACGCATTATGATAATTAGCCCAACGATTTGATAATAATTCGAAAATTTATAATTTACTATACCTCTTTTATAATTTATTCTTTCCCGGAAACATCGGAAAAACAGCCAAGAAATACAAATTGTTGTCACTGTAATGAAGCTGTGATTTCTTTAATATTTGTGTAAAGAAAGCATCTTATCAGATAAAATAAGTATTCTGACAGTGATATTGAAAATAAATTGTATCTACTGATATTATCGTATTGTATTCAGTGCTGTAACAACAATCACCAAGTGTGCTTGATTGCAAACTCGTGCGCGGGACTATTCCAGTCGAGTCGAAGCTTTGGACGTGTAAAGGGAGTGCTGCAAGATAAATAGAATCCTACTCTCTCGAAGTTTTCATGTTGTTTGTGTAGGAAAGTTTTGAGAGGGGGGGGATAGTTTCAGAAATCGTTCTCGTCATCTGACTGTGTTTAAATTTACAAGATTCATCACCATTAGCAGCCACGTAACTATAGAGTGTAACAGTAATAAAAAAAGTCATCAGTTAATGAACTAGGGCAAACTTAATATATTATGTGTGAACTTATATTAAACTAAATCGTTAGACATTTATATTATAGTACCAGATTGTTTTTAAATGAATAACGGAGTTTTAACGCTTCATAGTATTTATTTCATATAACTTACAAGTATAATTCGTACATCGAATGAAAAAGAAACTGAAACAGTTTAACATACAAGCTTACAAATTTTCAATGTGAGACCCATTTGTCACATGACACACATAAGCTCAATAGGCGAGTTCATCTCATTTTTTGATCCGTTTGTCAGAGGTAACTATTGCAACAGCTGCTTCAATCCTGTGTCTTAAATCTGGAATGTTAACGGGTAGCTTAGGTACGTACACATAATCTTTAATGGGCCCCCACAGATAAAAATCACATGGCATCAGATTGGGTGAAAGTGGAGGCCATGCAATTCACGCTTGATGGTGAAGCCCTTTGTGGAAAATCCATTTATCGAGTTCAGTGATGTTCAACCAATCGTGTACTGAAAGATACCAGTGAGGCGGTGAACCATCTTGCTGCCAAATGAAGTTATCGGGTTCACTTTCTTTCAATTGAGGAAAGAACCATAGATGTAGAGAATTAAGATAGGCAGAACCAGTTACAGTTGGTTGTAGGAAAACGAAAGGCCCATACACTTCCCACTGAGATATGGCACAAAACACCTTCAAATTAGGAAAGTGTCGTTACGATTCTAACACATTGTGAAGATTTTCTTCATTGAAGATGCGCACATTATGAGTATTCACATATCCATTGAGGTGTCCACCGGAACGCTCGTTGCACAGTAATAGCAGATTCCGTCTTTGGAAAATGGGGAATACAAAACGTTTTCTGTTCACTAGTCGCCATTTTTCTAATAGCTCACTGATCGGAGGGGAAGGAGAAAAAATGAACATACGTTTCACGTGCATGCGCACACATGCCAGCAAACAAAACTGTTTCAGTTGGTAATTCATTCGATGAGTGAGTTATACTTATAAGTTATAAGCAATAAATATTATAAAGCGTTAAAACGTTAAAACTCCGATATATATATATATATATATATATATATATATATATATATATATATATATATATATATCCCTATACGTTTCACGTGCATGCGCACACATGCCAGCAAACAAAACTGTTTCAGTTGGTAATTCATTCGATGTATGAGTTATACTTATAAGTTATAAGCAATAAATATTATAAAGCGTTTAAACTCCGATATATATATATATATATATATATATATATATATATATATATATATCCTATATAAATGCTTGATTTGCGCTTGACGTGTTTAAAGACAATATCTATAAAGTTTTGGAAGCGATATTTTCTTCCGGAGAAATCAAGAAAAGATCCAAGGAATACTCATACATGCTTATATAAGGTATCCGACTACGTTCGGAACCGTGATTTTAAAAAAGTAATTTTCCTGATATTTAGTGCCACTCAGATTAGAATACATGCATAAAACTGTTTTAATTACAATTTGACACAAAAATATATTTAAATACAATAGTTTGGCAAAAAATTAACTTAGAATAATCTTTTTTCAAAATCTCCTTTTGTGAAAAATGCTTCTATTATAATAATATTTTGTGCCTTTATATAGCTCAGACCTCTCTACAGAGGCTCAACTAGAATTTTATAAAGATTCACATTATTTTCAGAATTACCACCAATTGAATTAATTATTGGTGTTTTTTCGTTAAAATTGCTCCCCTTTGTTGTCGCAAAATATGGATAAACCCTCTTCTAAGTTATATATCTCAAAAATTCTAGTCGAGCCTCTGTAGAGAGGTCTAATCTATATGCAGACAACATATGAATATAATAGAAGCATTTTTTTATAAAATACATTTGAAAAAAGATTATTGAAAGTTAATTTTTTGCCAAAATATTGTTTTCAAACAATTCTTTTTGTCAAAATGTCCTCAATACAATTTTATGCATGTATTCTAATCCAAGTGACACTAAATATCATGAAAATTATTCATTTATGCGTTTTTATAAAATCACGGTTCCGAACGTAGTCGGATACATTAATACAATCTGAAACTATTAAAACTTCAGTTTTTTTCTAAGTATTTGTATATCAAGATATACAAATCACGGTTAAATACCCTAAAACAGTTCTTCTTTAACTGTGGATCAAGGACCCCTGAAGGACCTCAGAATTTTCTTAGGGAGTCCTCGAAGATCTCTCATTTAAATTTAAAATGTTTCTTTTTTTGCAGATTCTGAAAGGTCACGTAGAAAAGTATAAAGATGTGCCATCCTAGACTAGATCTCTAATGAATAAACTCTTCTGGAATATGTATTTCGATTAAGGTATCCGACTACCCTAAAACCATGATTTTTTTCAAAAATTGGCAAATTTTTTTTATGACTTTATTTTATAGACCATTTTATTAACTTAATAACAATACCAAGTACTTTATTTTCCCTCCACTAGAACAAACACTACAAGCGTTTTAATAAAAGCAAATGCCATAACTTTACACAAGATGTCAAACTTTAAAATGCGTTTTATTCGAAGTGTGTTTTTTCGAAAAACTCAAACGGGGACCGCGATTGCTCAAAATGTTTTGAAAATAATTAGCTGAAATTTTTTGCTTATGTTCTGCATAACAGTAGAAGTGTTTTGATCTTCAGATTTATCAATAACTGTTTTATTTCAAAATTTGCAGTTCTTTATGTGAATATAGTCAATGTTTTTTTAAGAAATTTCGTATAATGACTTAGATAAAGTGCTCTAGTTTTTGTAAAAATTAAAATATCTCTTATCATGAAGGTCACTTCAAACAAGAATAACAAAGTAACACATCAAAATTGAAAAATTGGCAATTTGTTCATAAAATCTTTGTACAGAGCGGGCCCCGTTTAGGTAATTTTTCGTACATTTTTACTAGTTTTTTCCCATTTTAATAATAATATTTTTTTTTCTTTTACCAATTTTAGGATTTTTTCCTTAAAATATACTAAATAAATATAAAAATCACAAA
Organism: Trichonephila clavipes; assembly: GCA_019973935.1. Classification (NCBI taxonomy): domain Eukaryota; kingdom Metazoa; phylum Arthropoda; class Arachnida; order Araneae; family Nephilidae; genus Trichonephila; species Trichonephila clavipes. The sequence goes on along the minus strand of BMAU01007140.1, from coordinate 195,614 downwards.
AAGATCTCCATATCTCCTTTTTTTCAAAAAAAAGTTGTCGCAAGTAGTCGGATACCTTAAGAATATTAATTAAGGGAATGTATTAAAAATCTTGGAGGTCCGTTATATCAAGCTAATTCGTAAAAGAGGGCCACGGTGAGCGAAAGTTTAAGAGCCGCGGCCCTAAAGATTTTCTAAAATAAAAAGATATAAAGAAGCTTTTAGAAATCAGTAAGCTCTCGACGATTAGATATTAACATATTTTTATAAACTTCTTAAGTGCCTAAAATGTTTATTACAAAATTCATTAGTTTATTGCATTTTAACAATGATCAAGAAACGATTTAAGAAATATGCGAGTTATTTTTTATCTCTAGCTGAATCTATATTAAATTTAATCTTCAATTCTGAAAGGTACTGAGGCTTCTTCAAAACTGTTTAGCCATGAAGCATTTTATATTTCCAGCGCATTTAAACAAAGGTATATTCATATTTCTCAGACTTTATAAATTTATACAAAATAAAATAACACTAATATCCAACAGAAATAATGGAAATTTGTGGCATACGGCTTTCAAGGAAAACATTTCACAGGCAATTTGAATAATATCAGAAAATAGGAAAATTTTTTATAAAAGCAAATGAACGATAAAAAAATTTGGTTTATACACACACACACACACACACACACACACACATATATATATATATATATATATATATATATATATATATATATATATATATATATATATATATTAAAATGTTGCAAAAAACTATTCATGAGTATCATTATGCTTTTGTGTAGAACAACATAATAGAACAAAGGGGACAAACAGAGTAGCGATTTACATTTTTATACGATCCTACGCAAAACACGAGTGTGCTAAGATGCTTGATCGGGTCGAAAGAAGAACATTTTGATGAAATCGCTCAATAAGTGGAAAATATATTCGTCTTCTTTATTCCATCAGACTGTGTTGAGCATAAAGATTCAGAAAGAAAAAGGACGTACAAAAATATTTTTGCGAATGTTTATATATTAAATTTGATGGGTCTTTTTCAAAAGCACCATAAAAAAAGAAGTATGCATATTCATTTTCTTCTTTATTGTTACGATACAAATCCTTTTATTTCTGCAAAGATATATGTAGTTATGTATAAGTAGCAATAATCTACTTGCTCCAAATTATAAATTTGAAATGTTATTTGTTTTTATAGTTATCACAATTGTTTAACTTTGCGAGCATCTTTTTATTCATTATGAATTATTTTAACTGCATAAAAATGTTCTTTCATTAATGCTGACTCAGATAAAACTCCAGCAATAAACTTGCTTAAATAATCCATTAGGAACTCACTTATGTGTATGTAAGAGAAGATACATTAATGCTTTTTTTAAATGTACAGGGAAAAACGTAACGTGTGTTGTTTTCCCTGTAGTGATACTACTTGTGGAAAATTGAGTTTTACAGGGAAAGTTCGCATTATAGCCACTCAAGAATATATGAACAGGGTTACCAAATTGATGGATTTATCGCCCTTTGGTGACTGATTTAGTGAAAAATTTGTGGAAAAATTATATCCCTCTGGAACCATTGAGAAGTCCTTGAAATCAATCCTTGAAATTTTCTTAAGATTATATAAAATACCTTTGATACACACAAAACGGTCGAGTCAGTCTAGTTCAGAATCTGCAAGTGCGATTTCTACGATTAGTGTTCCTTTTCGTGGATCTGTTCTAAATAGAGGTTTCTAAAGCACTGCAAAACCTCATAATAATAATGGTGTTTTCCCATCGCTGTAAATAGTGTTCCTAGTATTTATTTGTGTATATTCGTCGATTTGTCTTCGTGTAGTTATTTGTTTGATCATGTCCAGTAATAAATTTGTTATAATTCAATTAATAGGAGTAGTTAGTTTTTTCCTCCACAAAAAAATTAAGAATATTCTCTTGCCAATTAATTGTTAATAGGGGATCCAGGTGATAAAAAACACGAGTAAAATGAGTTTTTAGAAATAAATTTATATATTTTCAAACACTGATTTCTCAGAGACACTACAAGCTTTTCCAATTATATATTTAAAGAATATCTCGAGAGAAAAAAAACTGAATATATTTATTGATGACTATATTTTTGTGATCGATACTATTTTAAAATTGTATTTTTATGATATACATCACGATTTTAATCGGCCAAATTGATGTGACGTCATATTAAATTTACAGTCAATAATTTAATGAAATCACGTGACGTCAAAGCCACGTGATATATGCAACCGTGTGTTTTCAGCCATTCAGTTCACGCGCTTCTCAGTTGCCTTTTTTTTCTTTTACAGAATTTTCTCTTTAAAGAAAAATTACCTTATCGTCATCAATAACACTCATAAGTAAACAAAATATACTTGATTTAAAAGGGCAAGCATTGTATAAAATGTTTTTTTTTAATTTTAAAAACTTTTTGATAATTGTTTTTTACTTTAATACCTGAATATATTTACACAATTATAAAAGTTAATTTTAAAATTCAATAGGTAAATACAAGCTTTTTATGTCGGTTTTGAATTAATAGAGTGCACGTTATTACATTTACCATGTGATCGTCATGAATTCAGCCCATTCAGGTATAATACATTTAAATTGAATTTGCAATCATATAATAATCAAATCCACTATTAATTTTAAGTTCGTTAAAATAAAATAGCTTTAACTTGTAGTTAATCTATCCAACCCAAAGCACCAAGATAATATATCATTGAGTCTAAAGTAATTGTTTTTCTAACTAAAGTCACCGAAAAACGATTAATTTCAACCTTTATCTCAATGTTTCACGCCGAACAGGCTTAGAGATACGTGTTGAAAGCTACACTGTATCATTTATTAGCACTTAAGTTCGTTTATCGTTTTATTCACAGCACCATCTAGCATTCTGAATGAGATTGATAGTAAACGTTTTCCGCTTGAGGAACTGGACATTGGGCTCTTTCAATCGTGACCCTAACTGGAAGCACGCATCTGCTACAACGATCGGAATTGAACCAGAAATAAATCGCCCAGGTCATTTGTTACCTTTCGACACCGGACAAAATCGTGAACCATTTTACCAATTTCTCGAATTTCTCCCAAATGGTTGTCTTCGCAGATTATTTTTAATCTCTGAAAATGAGCAGTTGCATGCAATTAATCATGTGAGAGCAAGTTACGATTCCTACACGCGATTTGTGATGAATCCAGGGCACTAATGGATTTTACTATTCATTAAAAAACTTGTAAATGGATTCCACAAAAAGTGTGTATGTTTGCTTCGTAAGAATCGATAATATAGGAGCCTTTTAGTAATATCAGTAAGCATGAGTCAATTACTTTTAATTATGTGACTACCTTAAACTCACCGTTTTGATGAAAATGTTCGAAAGTTTTTTTTTATATTTTTATTTTATAGCCCATGCATTTAAGATTCCAAAAAACACTCTATTTTTGTTTCTACGATACTTAGAAGCTAAGTTATACCATATTAAGTAAGAGGGAAATGGAGTTTACAAAACCGGAAGCAGATCCCTATAGAAAATACTTTTAAAATTTTGAATTGAAATTTTCAGAACATGTTTTATTTTGTTCTATCTGTGTTATGAAACAAAATCTAATCTCTGTATATATATTTATGTACTTTATTACTTTTTTCATGAAAAAAAATCATTAATATTTTAAAATATTGAGTTTTTGCATAAAATTTGGCATATTTAAGAAACTTTCAAAAGTATTAAAAATCTTTAAATTCCTAACACATTATTTATGTACTGTATACATATTATTTGAATACAGTTATTAGAATTTTGTGCAAACGATCACAACGGCAATTTTCCATCAAAACTTCACAAAAAACGCCAATCTTTGTATAATCTATAAAATTCTCCTGAAAAAGGTAAGCAGCAAAAAGCCTGAAAAGGTAAGCAGCAGGTAAGGAGCAAAAAGGTAAAAAAGAAAGTCCGATTTAGCTAAATATGAAGCTAACGAGAGCTTGAACTATAAACATGGTGGGTTAAAATGTACAATTAGTAGAAAAGTTTCTATATTGTATTCAAATCTTTAATTGCATTTTCTGGGAAACTATGGTTTTCATTTTTTGCGTCTCTTTCAAATTATCCACAGAATTTCTTTTTAAAATATTGAATTGAAATTGTCAGAAAATTATTCATTTAGTTTTATTTGTAATCTTACTATAATATAAATTTTGTGTGTATATTTATGCATTTTATTGCCCTTTTTGGGTGAAAATAACATTTTTCTTGTAAAAAACTGGGGTTTTGCTTAAAAATTGACATACTTACAAACTTTCCAAATTATTACGAATCATATACCTCAAAACACAGCTAATGAGATTATTTATGTACTGTATAAATATTTTCCGAATATATTAATGACAATTTTCAATACAAGGTTTACCGTAACTGCAATTTTTCCTTAAAATTTCACTCGAAATTTCCAGAATATCCCAAATTATTTTTAATTTTATGTAAATTGCATTTGAATTCCTAGTTTTATACCTTGTTTCAAATAAAAAAAGGGTTGATTTAGTTGAAAATTCATATATTTCTAAAATAGTGCTTCGAAGGTAGTCACATATCTTAAGTCTTTAATTTCTTAGCTTTTTAAATAGTAAAATTTAAAACTAAGTTTTTGCTACAGGTTACATTAATAGCTTTAGTTATCTCTATTCATTGTTCCTAACCTGATTTATCTTCCTAGCGTTACTTATCTGATCTGAATTTTTAATAAAAACAGTAATAATTTTGAAGCTAATTTATTTAATTCGTCTAATAGGCAAATATTTTTCTAGGTTTTTTTTTAAGTAGTAAATTTATACTCTATATTACCAAAAGTAACATAATGAAAGGAATAAATGGAGTTTGAAATTAAAACAAAATAATTTGATATTTTTGATATTTTTGCTGTTAATAATTAATAATGCTGACTGAATAAAAAAATTACATTGGATTTCTTGGAATTGTATTTTCTTAATGTTTGAGACTATCAACGCTTCTAGTTGTGTTCTTTTAAATACTAACGGATTTTTTTTTCATTTTGTAAATCTTTATTATAAAGTATATATTCTATCCATCACTACATCTCTTAAGATTTTGTACTGCTATATTCTGTTGTTGATTTTCAATTCCTACTATTAGCTCACTATGTCTCTCTCTCTCTCTCTCTCTCTCTCTCTCTATATATATATATATATATATATATATATATATACGTATAATATATATATATATATATATATATATATATATATATATATATATATATATATATATATATATATATATATATATATATATATATCTTTATATATAAAAATCTTCTGTGAGTGTGTTTGTCACTAAACTCCTCCTAAACGGCTGGACCGATTTCGATGAAATTTTTTGTGTGGGTTCAAGTAAATTCGAGAATGGTTTAGATTCAGAATTCGGACCGATATCGCAAATAATTAAAAAAATATTAATTAAAAAATTTCAAAAAAATACAACTCAACATTCACCTGCATTGTTGTAACAACGCTATTGTTATAAACAAGTAATATAAAAAACAATTAAATCAATTCCTACTTAGATCAACCAAGAAAAAATGTATTTTAGCTATATTTTATTAAATAGTTGCAATTAATATAAATATGTACATGCATATGACAGAATCACAACGTTAAGTGGTAATTAATTTTTATTAATTATCATTAAAGTTTCGTATTGTCATCCAAAACAATCGTGTATATAAAATTTAATTTCAACTGAATGTTTTAACACGTGAGAAAAAAAAACCTTTTCAAATTTTGACATAATATACCAAAAGGGTCGCTAAGTCGCCAACGTGGCTGTATTTGTAATTCTTTAAATCATTGGTCTTAATCAATTAATTTTTATTAATTATAATTAAATTATTGTATTTTCATCCAAAATTATTATGTACATTACATTTCAGCTCAATTGAGCGCTTTAAAATGTCATTTATTAACAATTGAAAATTCCATCAAGATAAATAAATAAATAAACAAACAACTAAAATATGTATAGAGATCGTGAGCTAATGTTAGGGATTGAAAAAGACGTAAGTTGGCGTCGAAAATTGACTTTCAGCTAAAGTGGCCAAATCCGGTCTTTATTTTTACGAAAATGCAGGCGCGATTCACGCTTTTTAGCATTTTTAATTAATATCTTTTCAAATAATCTTTATATATGAATTCTTCTGTGCGTGTGAATGTAACTGAAGTCCTCCTAAACGGCTGGACTGATTTTGACGAAAATTTTTGTCTGTTCCAGTGGACTCGAGAATGATTTAGATTTATAATTCGGTTTAGAAAAGTTTATTTAATTATTTTTTTATTGATAAATTATTGATCTTGGAATGGTTTACATTGGATTCGGCAGACTCCGCTACGATCGCAGTATCGAATATTCAAAAATACTTCATTATAATTCAAGTTGGTCCCGACAGTTGGTGCTGTGATCATTTCAGGAAATTATTTTGTCACTTCGTGCTATTGTTTTGTTGAAAAAAATCGTTTATTAATTAAATTATTACATTCAGATATAATTAGTGTTTGAAATTTTACTCAATTTTACTCAAAACGGTCCAGAATGTTAAAGGTTATTCATAAAAATTTGGAATTTTTGAATTTAAGATGTGTGTACACAGGACAACGTCTGTCGGGTCCTCTAGTATATATATATATATATATTAATATATATATCAAATATATATATATATATATATATTAATATATATATATTAATATATATATATATATAATATATATATATATATATATATATATATATATATATATATATATATATATATATATATATATATATATTATTGATGTTTATACAATATTTTCAAATGTTAATTCATTAATTAAATTAAAAAATGAATAAATAGTTACAAACAAAAATAATAACCCAACAGCTTATGAAGAAAGGAAAACCGTTCGTTTTGTCCCTGTAGCGCAAGGGATAGCATGTTGAACTTCTAATCCAATGAGAGAGAGTTCAAATTCCACCTGGGATGGTCTAATTTATAAGACTGTGATTTATTTTTTACTGTACTATTTCATTAGAATAATTAAATTTAATTAATGAATAAATTGTCACGCTATCAGAATGAACGAAGACCGTACCACTAAAAAAGTCTTCAATGCTTAACCAATTGGTACACAAAAAAATGCCAGGCAAATCTCAGAAGGATTGATGGCCTAGATAAAGATCTCCTAGTTTTAAGAACTAGGAATTGGAGAGCACAGGCAGGAAGAAGGTTGGCCGGGAAAAGGCCTTTTTAGAAGGCCAAGGCACACCCTGGGCTGTCGTGCCACTGAGAAAGGAAGGAAGGAATGACTAAATAGTAAAAACAAACAAAAAATAGTCCAATACCCTATATAGAAAATAAAATGGAAAATTGGAAGAAAAAACGCTTTCAATTCTGTCATAATATTGTGATTCTGTCATAAGTATACGCATATTTATATTAATATTGTAATTATTTAATTATATTAACTAAAATTAATTTTTTTCGTTGACCTGAGAAGGAATTGACTTATTTTTTTATATTACTGGTTTTTGTTACAGATATCTGAGTTCTAGCGTAGAGCTTTAAATTCAAAATTTATTCCTTGTATTATGTTGTGCATTCAAAAAAAAATCAACTGTGACTTTTCAAATCTTAATTGTTTGTACTTTTAATAGAATTTAACTCAGTTAAAAATGCAATACATTCCGAAAGATGTATTATAAACAGCAAATATATTCATAATGTTTAAAAGTTTTTTTTCAATGCAGGCACTTTTACTGAATATCCATAGTTAAATTTATCTGGTTATTTGATATATTAATAAACTAAAAAAAAACTACTATCTAAAAAAAATTAAGTGGTTTCTAGGAAATTTTATTATCAATTCTATTAGTAGAAATTTAAATAAGTTGTTATCGCATTTTTGCCGCTTTTTCGATAAATTTATATATTTCTTCTTTTTTTGACGTTGCTTTTTATTTTGTATCATAAGTATTACAATTAAAGTTAGACATTTAAAAAATATGTAATTTTAATAAAGAAGTATATTCTATTAAAATTTAAAAATTTTAACGAATCTTAAGGAAAATAGAATTAAATATCTCATTTTAATTAATTTAACATTCAATGTTATTTTATTTTTGTAAATATTTAATTAATTCCTTAAAATAATTAAGTTTGATCACATGCTTCACATTAAGTTCCATTGTAGAATATTAAAAATATCTTATATGATTCATTTTTGTTGTTGTATAGCAGTATTTTAAGAAATGCTTTCAAAAAATGGCAATGGTTCAATAACATTATTTTAGTAATTTAAGGGGACACAGTACACTTTAATTGACAAAAATCGATCAAAAAATCAACTCTATTTTTTTAGCCGAAATTCTTTTCCATATACTTTTCCACAAATTCACAACATTTGAAAGCTCTAAGTTTAAAAAACGCAGAGTTATGATAAATTGTACGTTTGTTTTTATTCACATCCCAATGGCAAATCAAACTTCAAACTGACTTTTTTCGGGAAGATAAAATAACTAGTTTGTCTTCATTTAAAATGCTAAGGCTTTTTTTCTATGGTGCCTAATACTTTGCAGTTTTTTTTTCACTTGTTTCTATTAGTACCAGGAACAAAAGTTGGTATATATTTTTCTATCAAAGCAATACTTATTTTTAAAAAAATAATTGAAATTAGAATTTACACATTTTTTAAAGAATTTTCAATATGCATTCATTAAGGTATCCGACTTCGTTCGGAACCGTGATTTTCCAAAATCATATAAATGGATAATATTTATGATATTAATATTTTGGGTGTATATAGCTCAGATGTCTTACAGAAACTCAACAAGAATTTTTGAAATATATAATTTGGAAGTGGGTTTATCCATATTTTACGACAACAAAGGGAGCAATTTTAATACAAAAAACGTCGATAATTATTTGAATTGGTGGAAACTCTGAAAATAATGGAAATCTTTCAAAATTCCTTGTTCAGACTCTCTTGAGAAGTCATTACTTCATAGAAGAGAAATATTATTACTTTAGAAGCATTTTTATAAGCGAAAAAAATTTTGAAAAAAAGATTATTCTAAATTAATTTTTTACAAAAATATTGTGTTCAAATTTTTTTGTCAAAATATCCTTAAAACAATCTTATACATGTATTCTAAACTAAATGACACTAAATATCATGAAAATTATCCATTTGTAATTTTTTTTTAAATCACGGTTCTGAACGTAGTTGGATACCTGAAAAGAAGTATTGCACAAATATATACCAATCATGTTATCGCAAAAACCCATACCGACTTTTGTCATACATTTTTTCTTTCCAATGGTGGATTACAAAACCACTGCAAACAAAATGAAAAACAGAGAATATTGACAAAAACAAAACTTATTAAAAAGAAAAAATGTATAAAGATAAAAAATACGAAAAGATTCCACAGTATAGACTATAAATCACTCATTTTGTTTCTGACGTCCCAATACCTGCTTCACATGCATCTAGAGCTGAGTGCGCGGCATCGTGCCAAATGAATGGCGTCCATTTCTCATTGGAGTCGCACAGTTTACAAACGGGACTCTGAGCAATGTCTATCATGTTTAAATGCTTGGATTGGCAGTCGTAGCCGGTGGCGATTCGAAAATTGGCCACAGCTCTATCTCGTGGCCATTTTTGAATCTGAAGGAGTTTACTAAACCACACGGATTAGTTTTTTTTTTTTTTTTTTTTGGTTGAACTTTGAACAGAAGTGCTCTCTGTAGCACGTCTTTATAATTCTTTTGGTGCTATAAAAGGAACTGTATTGTTAGATGTTTGAAAGATTTTTGTCCCCCTCTGCGCCAAGCAATCAGCATTTTCAATCCCACCAATGCCATTGTGCGATGGAATCCATTTTGTTATACATAGTTAGATGTACTTGTAAATACAATTTCATATAGGTGCGTCAACTTTTGTAGGAGTAGAGAGAGTAGTATATCAAAATCACACTTCATAAGTTTCAATTTTTTTTCCTTAAAAAAGGAAATGGTTAGCTTTTTATGAAACTTTAAGCACAAAATCTATTTTACATCATACATACATTCACATAGGAGTCAACCCAAAAAATTATGAAAATCATAAAATTAAAAAAAAGTTGTGTAAATCGTACCATGTCCCCTTAACTAATAATAAATTTATTTCAAAGTGTGTACCATGTTATACTTCGAACGAATTATCTTAACCTCAAATAGTAGTCTGCTTAATATTCATTAAACCGAAATTACAAAACATTTTCAAAGGAGAATTTGAGTTGAAATCTCATTTCTCTTCATTAAGGCAGTAATAGCCTGAAATATAATTGTCTCGAGACGTTAAAGCTGCCTTAATTGCAAAGAGAAACTAATAATTAAAAGGGAAATTTACCGGAGCGCTCATTTTACTTCTCTAAGAGGACATCACAGCGTCCTTTGTCTTTGAAATAATGCCGTCTATCAAAATAAAGGTTCTTTTTGTGGAGTATTTTAAATCTAAAGATGATTTTCTAAAATCGCGTTTGAATTGTTCTATGCTTTTTGTCACTGGCCCGTTAATTGAAGCAAAGGAAGGTAACTTATGTAGAGAACAATGTTACCGAAAATGTTGGAAGTATGGTAAGAAAAGAAGAAATAAATAGATTTAAGTGAAGAAAAATACTCTGTAATTATTTTATATTTTAGTTCAGCATTTTCCTCCACTTCCAAAGAGAGAATGAAATGTTTGATGAAGGAATAAAGTTAGCTCAATGAAATGTTACCTCTTTAGTGCTGTAAAGAACAGTATATTTGGTTTGATTTAGTAGCAAATAATAAGAAATGTCTTTCTTAGATAACTTATTAATGTTTTTGTATAGATTTGAGGAATCATCAAAATGCATTTACACTTAAATAATCAACTCCATTTTAAATGATATTTTGTTATTTATTTGAAATATCAAGGTGTTTAGTGAACAGACGAATTTTTTTTCAATTTTTGTATACCTTTTGCAAGCTACACCGCCAAAAATTTTAAAAGAAATAATTTAAAAAAATTATTCTACAATTATTAAAAAATTATTACATGCATTACAATAATACATTTATTTTAAAAGAGTTTTTATTTTATACTTTATTGAATTGTTTCTTGCATGAATTTTAAATGGAATGATTGTTCAGACTGTAAATATGTAAGCCAATTCCATTTTTAAGTGTGTGACTAACATTATATTATTAAAAATTACTTTTTTTTCCTGGAATTTGTTTAAAAAGTCATCAAGATTTTTTTTTCAAAAAGATTATATATATATATATATATATATATATATATATATATATATATATATATATATATATACATAATATATATGTTCACCGAAATTATTAAATAAATTATTGTGAGACAAGCTTAGTGAAGATTAATTATGAAATAGTCAATGGGGTTATGTAAGTAATTAATAAGAGTGATCAATAACATAATACAAATTTAAAGTAAGAAAGTTATATAACCAGATTTTGGCTTAGGAATAGGAAGGAAAAACATGAGTACTCTGATTACCTACGAAAATGAATATGTTGTATAATCAATTGGGTCAGACTTAAACTGAGTGTAATTTGGATTAAGAATTTTTTTCCGCTAAGAAAAATGAATAAATAAAAAATTCTCTTACTGATAAAAATTTCATCAAAATAAATAAATAATAAATAAGTTAAAGCAATGCTACTCAAACTTTCTATACTTGGCACCCAATTTTCAATCATAATTTTTATCGCTCGCCCCTCCAAACGATAACATTTATTGAATTCAATAACAATATACTTGACTTAAAGCTACAATACAACTTTAATTATATACCATACACATTATCAAGATAAGTATTAAATTGTGCATATAATGTTATGAGGGCATAGGGCAACTGGTAATTATTAAACTTGTTCTTAACTTAACACTGTTAAATTAATTATGAAACACATTGTGCAGTACTAATACATTTATAAGTGTATTATACTGTTGTAAATCTGTATTTTATGATGTCAGAATGTATTTTGTTTTGCTTCCTTTTAGTAAAGTATTAATTTTGTTTAAAAAAAATCTTTCGTTTTCGACTTTTCGATATACTCGCGTCCCCCCCCCCCTTGTATGGTTATCATGCACTCTAGGGAGTCGCACCCCACAGTTTGAGAAACTCTGAGTTAAAGATTTCATCAGCAGCATGAACAAATGACTGCTAAAACCTATCAAATATTGAATGTTATTAAGTCATATATATATATATATCTGGATTCTGAAAGTTGATAGGAATGTTTAAATATTGAAAAAAAAATAGATAATAGCATTTTTTTTTCTTCAATCAATATATTTAAGTGACAATTGTCAATAGTTTGATTTTCAGAAATAAATATATCTAAACTTTTTCACTCCCCATACAAAATGGATATTAATTAAAATTTTTAGCTATTCAGAAACATTTTAGAATAATGTTGTAAGTACTCCAGTGGTTCTCAAACTTTCACTACTGGCGCCCCCCTTTTCAATCACAATTTTTATCGCGCCCCCCTTATACATTAATAATGTACTGAATGCAATACTAATGCACTTTGACGCTAAAGCTACAATACGATCATAATTATAAACCGTACAAATTAACAAGATAAGTATTAAATTTTGTATATCTTAATTTTAAGTAATATTTTTTTTTTTTGCTTTTTAGTTCGATTCACTATAAAAGCGTGTTTCTTAGTTTGTTTTAAAACTATAATTTATTTTATAGTTATTTTTACTATACACTATAAAAATCACACACAATTCCAGTGATAATTTAATTAAGAGAAAATATACTTACCTGCTTTCAAGGACTTTTCAATTTTTCTTAGAAAACAAGAAAAAATCCAATAAAACTAAAGAAAATGTTCCAAATAAATAATGTCCTTAATAAAGGACATAAATCACAGACACTTTTCCCTAACAACACAGGAACGTTATTTTCCAGCTAAACTCAAATCAACTCAAACGTTTCATGTCTCACGCTTTTCTGATATTTACTTTAGCTATATATATATCTTGATTAATATGCATTATTTCAGTAGGTTCTTCAATTGCGTGATCAGTTTCAACTTTATTTAATAGGGATCACAGATGCCTATTTTTTTAATATTCTGCTTATTTACATTTATAAACCATAATAAGTCGTACAACACAGCAATCAAAACTACAAAATTGTTCATGGAGAAAGTGTAGCATGTTCTAAAAAATAGTGTAAAACGTTTTTCATTATGCATTATATGTTTTAGAATACTCCTGCTTATCCATATATCATAAAACTCTTTCACATGGAAAAAAGACGAAACAGAAATATATAATATATATTTACAACTTTTCTAAAAAAAGACGGAGATAACCATACCAATAAGTTCGAAGGTCAGCTAAAGTAATATTTTAGGTTTCAATAAACTTAATAAAAAATCGCTCATTGTTTGATATCGATAAAGAAACGTAAAAAAAAATCTCTCATCGTTCTCATATTGACCGCAAAGAAAACAAAATATTTGTTTAATTTGGTTGTAGGATCAAAGAAGGCTAATGAGCGTTTGAAGTGGAATTTTTTATTTTTGATGATCACCAGATGATAAAAAAAAATTATATCAGTGTAAATGTGTATTTTTTATTATGTCAGAAAGCATCTTGTTTTATTTCATTCCAAAAAATTATTTTTTAACCTTTTATTTTCAATATGCTCGCACCCCCCCTCGCAGGGTTAACGCGCCCCCCAGGGGGGCGCGCCCCACAGTTTGAGAAACACTGAAGTACTCCCAAATAGATCTTTTCTATAAACATTAGCTCCCTTGATGAGTCTAGCCACGATTGGCTCTGACACCATTAACCCAAACACTCCCTACCTCCCCTGATGAGTGACTGGCATGTCGTCGTTCTAGTGCCATATAAGACTCGCCAAGTAGAGGTACTGATGAATGTTGAACCTGCCATAGCTCTCTAAGTTCTCCATTTCGCGTGGTGTAGTAGTTTGGGGGGGGCAGCTCAAACGACATCCTCGTCACTGGACAAAGGATAAAAATGCAATGCCCGTCACCTATAGCCCTCATGTTGCTTTATCGTGACACATTAACAAACTTACTTTCCTATGGCGATGAAGGAAAAATGTACCGATAATTAATTTGTAAGAAAATATATATATGTTAGTGAAATAAATTATAAATTTAAAGCAAGATCTCTATTTGGAGCTTTAATGGTATGCAAACACGAAAATAGCAACTATAAAATTATTAGTTTTAATTAAACATGTCTTAAGATGTTTTGATTATATATTTAGTTGATAATGATATTTTGAATATGCACAAAATTAATTTACATACATTACATCTTAAATAACTATTTACATATATATTTTTGTACAAATTTAGTTTAAGAAGTTTTTAAATATATTACATCATACATAACTATTTATATGTATTATAATTACAAAATTTACATATATTTTGTTTACAAAAGCAAAAGTATTATTATAGATTCAACTACTAAAAGAGCAATGGATGTACAAAAAAGCATAAAAAAAAATAAATGGTACAAGGGCACAAATGTAGTAATTTCCTTTGGATTCTATACACATTGTTTTCTATTACTACATGGCTTTAAAACTGCTATGAAACAGTTACGTTTTCTGGAATAATAAGAAAAGACAATGATTGAAGAAAGGAAACTAAGAGCATATTTAGAAGGGACGACGTGTATTTATTATAGCGCAAAATGGTACAGATATCGCCACATCGAAGAGTTAGAAACTTAAAAATAAAAAAAAAGATACTCCTTCGAGTATTTCCAAACATCCCCAAAAATTTATTTCCAGGTCAGATTGATGCAAACTTGAATACCTTAGTAAGATGTGCGTCAACCATGGGCACAAATGCTCATTTTGCATCTGTTCTCCATGTTCTTCACTAAGCTATTGAGGAGTCCTTGAGGTGGGGAGGGGTACTCTCCCAATTATCTCTCAAGATGGTATCGAGCTCTTGTACTACATGGGGAGGGATGGTTCTTTGTGCCACAACATCTGACATCCCAGGCTTTTTCAATAGGGTTTAATTCGGGAGAATAAGCATGCCATTGCATAAGGAGAATAGCTTCCCTTTTGGAGTGTGTCAGATACCTCACAAACAACGTTTCTATATGGACATGCATTATCTTCCATAAACAGAAAGTCTAGATGTACAGCACCTTTAAAAATATGAACATGATCCAGAATAATATAGTTAGAATACCGTTACGAAGTAAAGCTTTCTCGCTCAAAGATGTGAAGCGGTGTTCTGCCATTGCGCATGATGCTTGCCCACAACATCATGCCTGTACCTGATCACAAACGAACTTTTGCGCATAACGTGTTTTACGCTCTATCCATTGTAATTGGTTGCCAGAACCACTTGTCGCAAAATACAAAGAATTAAATGGTTTAAAATACTTTTGCAATAAGCAAATTGGTATAATGTTATTTAATTTACGATATCTAAAAATTCAACTTAGTACAGTCGAACCCCAATTTAACGAATTATCGGGATCGAACGTTTTGTTCGTTACTTTGGGGCCATTCTTTATATCGGAGTGAAGACACAATACAACTTTTTTATACTTACCTTTAGAAAATTCTTTATAAACAATTACACAAAAATATTTATAGTTTGAAATAACACACTTTCTATTCAATAGATAAAAATACTATCGGAAAATTATTATGCACCAATTAATTGGATATTGTAAGATTCTAACTATGTTTCTTTGCTTCCTGACTCGAAACAGTTGTTTTTCAAATTTATGCAGAAAAGAGAATACTACATCTTTTACATCCTGATGCAAAAGGTACGTTTTCAGATTCCAATCAATGTAAAGTAGAAGAAAATGTAGCAGTTTTAAAAGGAGTTTCACCATCAATGTCTGATCAGAATCGATATTCATTGGCTCCGACAAATCAACAATATCCTCAACTTTAGTTGTCCAGATAAGGAGTCCGTCATCAAATGTAACATAGCCGCTAAAACGTTAAATATCCCCTGCTCCGTGAAGTGTACTGGTACAAGAAAGGAATTATTTGTCCTATTGAAAAAACTCACGTGATAGATTACACTTCTGACTCATCTGCAAATGTAAAATCTTATAATGGTCTGCACCCTCTCAAGTTGAAATTTGCTGCCACGAGAAAAGTCTCTTTCTTTTTAATTAAATAATTTTTTAAGTAAATAATTTTCTTGAAAAAAAAATACAATTTCTTTTAATGTAATCTAATAAAAAAGATTTTCAGCTGTTGAAAGTATTCTATATAATACGGTGTTTATATATATATATATATACACCGTATATATATATATATATATGTATATATATATGTATAAATATATATATATAAATATATATATATATATATATATGTATAAATATATATATATATATATATATATATATATATATATATATATATATATATATATATATATATATATATATATATATATATATATATATATATATATATATATATATATATATATATATATATATATATATATATGTTGCAGGGAAATGATTAAATTAAGGATTTCATCAAATGTCTAAGGTAGATCATCAGTTCACGCAAGATGTTAAAATAAGAACTCTGTTAAGTGATTTCCCTAAAGAAAGTAAGTGGTTTTATCAAATCCCTAACCTGCTGCAGTGAAGTGATGAAATAATATTGTCAAGAGTTTAAAAGTGATCATTTAGCAAACATGGTGCATTATTAAAAGTAGAGCAATTCATACAATAATAATCTTTGGATTACAAATTATTTATTCGAAATTAATTATCAAAATAATAAGATAATAAAGTTGGTATATTTTTTTTAAAGAAGAGATATTTATAGTAGTATTTCAAACATTTTTATTTAAATTATACATTAATGTAATACTTCAGAAATATTCTGCTTTAATTGTAACACATTTTTTATAGTTATTATTTCTGTTTTTAAAATAGCTATTTTTTACTATCAAGAAGCTTTTTTTACCCATAAAGAGGGTACGGTCGAATCCCTAATTTGTTTGTTTACATTTTTTAATGGAATTTTTATCCATTTTCTAATTTTCAGGCATACGAAAATTATATATCTATCAAAAGATAATAATGCTAAGAAAATAACTAAATAAAGCTAAAAAACGGAGGAGGAGAGAGGAGAGGTAAAAGGGAGTGGGGTAATAAACAAAAACAGAGCTCTACAAATGCTGACGTGTTCATTTCATCATTTCACAAAACAGTCGGGAATTTGATCAAATCACTTACATCAGGGAAATGACCTGAAAGAGACGTTATTTTAACACCTTCTGTGTATTGATCATCTCCCTTAGGCATTTGATGAAAGCCCTAATTTCATCAATTTCCTACGACACATACATGTATATTATTCGTTAAACGATGGCGCGGAAAATCGGGTTCCGACTGTCATTAAAAATTGCTTCTTAATTTGATAAATTTTTGTGACAAAACAGAACTCTCAAAGTGCTGCGTGTAATAAAAAATATCATCAAATATATCATGACTGTTAGGTTCAAGAACGTTTTATGTGAAACTGCATACTCTTTTAAATAAATCTACCTCACTTTGCATTATTACAATTGTTTACTCTAATTTAAAATGTAACTTGTATTTTAAATAAATTTCAATGCAGTTACCAGAGATTTCATTAACAAAATGTGTGTGTTGTGGCTAATGCCATCTGTCTGACGTAGTCAGAACGAGGCAACAAAATTCATCGTGGCAAGGGGCTAGAAGTACGCCGGTCGTTGGCCTAGGCCTTGAGCACCATACAGGTGACAGTACGAATTTGCTCGGCGAAATTCCCCGAAGGGACGATAGATGGTGACACCACCTCCGTAATTTTTCCATGGGACTGGAGGGAAATATTCTCCAGTCACCTGAACTCGTGATTCAGTCCACAAGAGACTTTCGGACTCCCTAATTTAACGAGCACGTACTCCGTGTGTACTCGAAGGGTATTTTGTGGCATCGGGCATCGAACCCAGGCCTTCCGGTCTGGAGCCCGTTGCTCTAACCATCAAGCTACCCACGGCCTTAACGATATGTAAATTACTCAATAAATTGCTTCGCATTCTACGAGAAATAATTTCACTTTCATTGTAGAAAAAATAATTTCTGGACAATTTTAAACATTCTAAAATGAAAAACCTTGAATAAGTGATCGTTTGAATAACGTATTATTTTTTCTCTGGACGAACAATGTAGAAGCTAAGCTTGATATCTTATAAAGTACTCAACACTTATTTAAATTACTAAAACAGAAATATTTAATTGTATTTCACTCCTTCCTTACGAAAATTAATTGGGAATTATTTGAACCAGGACGAAAACGGAATAAATTTTATCTTATCCTAAACATTCAGGGTACAATTCCTTACAGGAAAAGTGATTTAAAAAGTTTTAACGTTTTATGTTTTAAAATTAATGCACCTTCTACCTTATTAAATGTTTTCGAGTCCTTATATATACTCTTGCGGCAGTGATATAAATAAAATGTAAATTTAATGTCTCTTAGCTACACCTGCCGTTGACAAATTCACACTTCAATAACCTGTTACTTTAATTCTCTTTTCTGCCTCGCGGTTTTGAAACATGATTAGGGTGGATCTGGCAACATCTGTTGAGTCAGCTGTCTTTGAATAAGAATTTCAAGCGCGCCATCTATTTAAGAATGCAATAATTAAAATTCAGTTTCTCTCATTACCATCTTTTTATCGTTTCCATTCCGAATGGTTGACCACTGATCGTCTTTTAAATGATTTCTTTTTAAGCCTTAGATTCTTTTGTATTATTATTAAAAAGACTTTTTTAAGATAAAGTGTTTATATTTTTGATCAAAGATTTTTATATTAATGGTTTCCATATAATATTAATTTGATAAGGTATTTTTTTCTAAACTTGGGTTTTAAAGAGATAAAATCAACTGTTTTGCGGTAAATACTGTACTTACGTATTATCGCATTCTATTGGCGATATTATATATAATGTATTACGTGATTGTTAATTGAACGCATACGACACATGTGAAATTGGGGTTGCGAACTTGGCGAGTTATCTTGAACATTGGCAATTGATTCGATAATACGCAAATACTGTAAATGATGTTAATCTAAGGTAAAAACATGTTTTAAATGGATCAAAGTAACAATGTTTAATTAATTGGGAATGTGCCAATTATGAAGACCATAAACAATTGTACAATAGAGTAGTTCTTTATTTCAAAATAACATTGGATGTATGTATAACCAGCTGGAATACCCGTTCTTCGCACGGGTGAACTGAAAAATTAAACAATACAGATTTAAGGATAAATAAGTTTTTATTGAGTTTTATTTTACGTGAATTGCAAATTAATAAAAATAATATTTTTGCATATCTCAGCTAAACAACAACAACAACAAAAACACGTTTGTTAAGTTTTAAGTCTGTAGATCTAATAGCTGATAAAAATATTTTTTTATTATTTATAACTCCACGTAACTCTCTTGAGGGTCGATTTTTGAAAATACCTTCCTAAGCTGATATCTGCTCAGCAAAAGTAACACATTGTTACAAATTTTGTGTAATGAACGCTAAAATAGTGTAAATAATTTATATCTTAAAGTGTGATACGTTAATATTACTTTCTGTAGCATTTATTGAATGTTAAAATTGTAATATTCGCAAGTAACGTCGTTTCTTAAATTATAATGTCGATTCAATGAAAAACATAGCGAAATGTTGGCGATAGAGTCAAGTTGGCGTCTTTCTAGCTACTTTCATAGCTCGAGCTTTATTAGAGCTTTAGGAAAGATTACTTACACTTTCACGGCATAATTCTTAGTCTACACTTCCAAAAAATACAATGACCGCGGTATCCGAGTGGTCAAGGTACCGGATCGTGGCAGGCCTTGTCACGAGTTCGAGCCCCGTTCCGCTAAAGACCCTCCGTGTAGGGGTACGATTCACGTTAACCCTTTATCTACCGTACTATGATTTACTGCAGTTTTTTTTCATGCAATATTTTTTTTCATTACATTCAAAATTAAGGGATACAAATCGGTGCTTCTCAAAGTTGCAACACCTACAACCCAATATTTAATCATAATTTTCACCGCCCCCCATACAATAACAATGTACTGAATCCAATACTATACTTTGACGCTAAAACTACAATACGACTTTTACCTCTTAAGAACCCCCTATGTATATAAACGTCTCGCTAAGCCAAAGTGTTTATTTCCCCAGACATTTATATCGTCGGTCTAATTATCAGACTGCGTAACTCCATCTGGGATGCTAATTTAATACAGTAAAGTTGGGCACCCAGTTGTTGTTTATGTTCGCCAAGATAGGCGATAATTTTACAATATGGTTTACTTTGATATTTTTATCGTGTCATAATGTGGTTGTCAAGGGGATAACGTATATTAATGTTAGTTTTTCGTTTTGTGTTTTTTCCGCGGGATCTCTGCTCAGCAAATGTAACAGATTGTTCAAATTTTGTGTAACGATCGCTTACAATAGTGTAAATAATTTATATGCGGAAGTGTATTACATTAATACTACTTTCTGCTGTATTTATTTTATGTTAAAATCTTGCCACCATCTCTCCCTTCGAAATCTAGCTTTATTATGAAATAGAAAAAAAGTAGTGATTATACTGATCGAGGAATAAATTAAAGGCCGAGAGCGCCCTGAGACATGCCGTTGAAAAAACAAAAGGATTAAGGAATCGCGCCAAAAAGCGCTTGGTGCGTTGCACTCCTATATCAAATCAGTAACGCCGGTGGAGTTACGCAGTCTGATAATTAGACCCACGATAAGCGTTTTACAAAGTACGATCTTTTCTGTGCACTGCTATCTGCAAAATTTTTCCGAAGACTTTGGAATGCAATAAAAGGAGCTTTACAATGTTTGCGAAGGATTTACTTATTCCAGATTATTTGTGCTTCTTTATTCTTTCCTTCTGCACCCATACATAACATACGCGTGCATACCTGAAAACGGTTGGTATTTGTAAGCGAATCGCGAAACTTTTGATAGGCACACACACACACACACAGTCAAGGTTTAATTATAAGCCGTACACAGATTATCAAGGTAAGTGTTATAATTTTTGTTTTAAATTATACATATATATATGACAAGCTCATGGGCTCACTGCTAATTAATAAACTTGTTTTTAACTCAGTACTGTTAAAATAATTATAAAATACATTGTGTAGCACCAATATATTTATAAGTGTAATGTATCGGTGTAAATGTATATTTTATTTTTGTTACGTCAGAATGTATTTTGTTTTCTTTCATTACATAAATATTTTTAAATAATGTTTTTCTCTCGAATTTTCAATATGCTCGCGCCCCCCTTGTATAGTTGCCACGCCCCCAAAAGGGGGCACGACCCACAGTTTGAGAAACGCTTATATACATAAATAAAATATTCAACTTTGGGAAATTTATTTCGTTATAGCAAATTAATTAATTAAATATATTCCACTGTAAAATTAATCATGTGCACTGTACACTTTTATTGAATAGTCAAATTGTTCTCTCTATGGTCTTCAATAACATACAAAAAATAATACACTTAAATGTTTTCATTAACTACTTTTTCGGGACAAAAATCATAATCTTTGCAATCCGCTAAAAACACCGTCAGCTGAAAACGCAATGTGTGGTAAAAACTATTCTCCTTCCCTGCTAAAGTACTGATTACAGAACCCGTGCTGCCATATATCTTGAAAGAGTGGAGATGTCAAAGAATATTCCTGCTAAGTTGGTGTGGTGTGGTAGTTAGGAGAGGGGGTGCCAGCTCAGGTGTCTCCATGTCAGTTGACCATGGTTCAAAATTACGAGGTCCGTTGTCAAAGCCCTCATGTAGCTGAACACAGTGCGACGTTAATATTCACTAACTCAATCCCTCCAAAAAATACAGAATAGTAGTTATTAATATTTTTATGCTTAAAAAATGCAATATGTGCCTATTTAATTAAAATTATAGCGTTATAATTAACTACTAACCAAAACAAATTATGCAAATTTGTCGAAATGATGTAGTGTGAAAGACAAAGTTTATCTACTTTATGTACCAGAAGCGATAAAAGTATTTATTTTGATATAAGGATCAATATTTTGCTACCAAATGTGCATTATAAAATCAGGAAAAAAACGAGCATAGAAATAAATTACCAATTGTATGCATAGTTCACTACAGATGGGTGACAAAATAATACGAACACCTGTAAAAGAGGAGAAAAGCTTTATTAATAGGGAGTTGGACCACCCTTTGACTGAATTACAGACTGTATGCGACGTGGAATGGACGCATAGAGGTCATGAACAACTTGTAATGGAATATGAAGCTATTCTTCGTAGAGAGCGGTCTCTAATGCCGAAATCGTAGATGGTGGAGGGAATCGAGCACGTAGTTTTGACTCCAAATATCCCCACAAATGTTCAATAATATTTAAATCAGGTGACTGAGGGAGCCAATCAAGATGACCTACTTCTCCCTCGTGCTCTGCAAACCATTCTTGCACGATTTTAGCAGTGTGGATAGGAGCGTTGTCGTCTTGATAAAGTGGGCATTCTCAGGGAAATGAAGTCTGGACAAATGGATGCACCTGATCCCCCAGGATATTGACATAGTGGGCAGCTTTAACCTTGCCATGCAGAGTAACAAATGGCCCAGGACCACGCCAAGATATCGCCCCCATACCATAAGGGACCCACCTCCATGCTTAACAATCGGCTGGATGCATTCAGGAGCAAATGCTTCTTTGGGCGTTCTCCACACTTAAACGCGTCCGGTGGTTTGGAATAGGGTGAACGTCGATTCATCCGACCAGATGACTTGTTGCCACTGTTGTGGGGTCCACTGTCTGTGTGTTCTACACCACTGGCGTCGCTGTAAAGCATGACGTGCTGTTACCAATGGTTTACGAATTCCAACTCTTCCAAACAAGTTCGAAGCATGAAGTTCCCTTTGAACGGTTCTTGCTGAAATAGGATTACGAAGATGACTATTCACTTCAGACGTTATCTGGGATAGCGATTGCTTGCGCTTTCGGGCCACTATGCGGGTTAAGACTCTTTTATACCTGTTGGTAAGCTTTCTTTTCCGTCCACTGTTGTACTTCCCAGACGTCACATTCCCGCATTTCTTGTATGCTGTCATAACGGCAGATACAGTACTCCTTGCACGCCCCAAATAAATGGCTGCTTCCGTCACCGAGCGACCAGCGCACCTCATTCCAACAATCATACCTTTTTCGAACTCTGACAGGTCCGTCATTATTGCGTTTTCCAGAAATTACAATTGACGCGTGCAACACCTATCGCAGCTGTTGAGCGACTGATATTTTACCTTTCGAATCCGCTAGGCGGCGGACTGCAACGCTAACTGACATGCGCGTTGTGCGTCTTTGAAATGGGCCATGCCTTTTTCACGGGTGTTCGTATTATTTTGTCACCCATCTGTATTTTGGCGATAATGAGCTACACATTAAAAAAATCAATAGTAGCTTTTCAAATAAAGATAGATTTATAACAACCTCTCCTTTCAAAATTTGGTTTTATTCTGAAAAAAAGTAGGGATTGCATTGATCAAAGGAAAAAATTAGAAGCGAGCGTCTGGTGTAGACATAACAAAAAGGGAAAGTTTTACTTCACTCATAAAAGATATATAATGTCGTGGGCTTTTTTGCAGCGCACGCCAGAATTGCTTGCAGATGACACAATTTTTCCCTGCTTACCTGACAATTATCGTTATATATTGGACAATTCAAATAATAACTTTATAAATTATATCCTATGTGTTATTCTGATGTATAAGCTATATAATATTGTAAAGTTTTATAAAAAAAAACATTTAGTTGTTTTTACGTGAAAGACTAACAAGCATCCATACATACAAACCTTCGCGTTTATAATATTAGTAAGGATGCATGAATTATTTATTACATTTTGTACATCAGAAAAAGGAGAAATAACCCAGTGGCATATCTTCCTTGAAAACTTATCTATGTTAACAATGTAATAAAAAGATGGGCTGTCCTCGAGATATCTCCTTTACAACACATTTTTTCCCTTACAGCCAAATTGGCACTTTGAGGTAGAACAACTCAACGCCACAAATGAATGTTCCAACTTAATATAATATATTCAGTAAGACAGAGAGTAATTATTATGTGGTTTATCTAGCTGCGCTACTGTAGTCCCTTACTCCTGAATTGGAGCTTGGAGTTACAGCTGCTTAGTCCTTAAAATATATTGGAAGATTTATCTTTCGCGAGTTCAGAGATTTCATCTCATTTCGGATAACTACTCGATATCTCTTATAATGTATCACCTTGTCTACAAATCGCGTGATTTCTAACGCTTGAATTTTTTTTAAATAAGTAAATTATTGTGATTATTAGTTGGTCAGCATTTCTTATCCGACTTTATGGCGTCTAAATCACTACTTCGTTCTGATACACCAGACTATCTGATTAATGACCTTGATTTTTACCTCAGTGAACAGGAGGCTGAGGTACCGTGACAACGTCAACGTATATATATACTTTTGAAAATAAGGTGACCATTCCATACTAATATTTGCAGAATTTTAAATCACTAACTTTGGCTGCCAGATTTCGCAGTTTATTAGTTTTGATACTATTTTATTTTTTTATTTGTTATAATTTTGTATAAGGGGCATGGTGGACCTTCACAATGTCCAATTTTGGTCAAAATTGAAATTTTGTTTTTTTATGCTAATAATATCCCTAACTTTTCATACAATAATTCTTCCAAAGAATTTTGTCGGTTTGATTAATAATTACTGAATTATTATATTTTTTATTTTACTCAAATAAATGTTTAAAATGCCCTTTTTTTAGTTCGTAAGTTTTCCCTTTTCATTATTACAAAACATGCTCCTTGCGTTTCAAATTACGTCATATCTCTTTGAAATTTTAACAACTTATGAAAGATGATATAATTCACAAATTTATGCGTTAGTTTTCTAAAAAAAATAACGGATCATATTTTGTGTTGTTTTGAATACCTTTATTGTGTGATAATTGGTGAAATATTTCTTAAAAACTAAAGCGCAAGGAAAATTTTTAAAAATGGTTTAATTTTTTGGAAAAAAATAGATTATTGCAGTTTTTTTAAATAGTTTATAATAGTTTTTTTTAAATATTTTATATCAGTTTTTTAAAAATATTTAAATTGTGAAGGGTGAATAATGGATTTTTATAAAAATATTTTACGTTAATATATATATATATATATATATATATATATATATATATATATATATATATATATATATATATATATATATATATATATATAATATGGCAGTCCGAATAAATCTTCGAATAAAAATCAGACTCTTCAGAAGGCGGGATTTTAGATTGGCGAGGTGGTTTGTCTAGGGGTAAGTATTTAAGGATAAGTGATGAATTAAATGAATCTAAGTCATTTAAACACAAATACTTCATTTAAGTAAAACAGAGAATTTATTTATTTAAAGTTAAAGGGAAATATTTACAAAAGAGGATATTTACTAAGAGAAAGAAGTGCAGAAATTATGTTAATTAAAAGTTGAGTTATACCTTTAGAAGACGGGGAAATAAACCTTTCTCATTATTGGACGTTAGGACTGGCGGTGCCGCGCTGGACGCGACGTGTTGAACAAGCAGTGGTTAGTAGGCCTCTGCCGAAAAATTATTCAAGCCGGAGCTACGAAAGCTCACTAGATGGCGCTGCTTCGGAATGCAGTAATAAATAAAATTGAGATTTATGGTCCTCTGAAAATGATATGACTCAACCTTTTAACAAATGTTTCAAAGGGAAAATCCTACATATATATATATATATATATATATATATATATATATATATATATATTGATATTAATACTCATGGTAAAATATTTGACAGCAAATAAAATTATATTGTTGAGGAAAACCTTTAAAAACAAGAATAAGTGTATTAACATATAAAACCATAAATAGTGCAGGTATTCACGATATTTGAATCCGACCCATTTTAGCTAGAACAGATATAATTCGTTTACTTATTTCAAAACCTTGGGAATATTTTACAATGCCTTACATTCTATCTCACGTCAGCCTGAAATCATATTCTCAATAAAATAATGCTAGGTTCTATACTGCTCGTACAGTTATAGGATGCTTAAGTTATGTTTTGTTATCTTCCTTGGCTAGCGAAGTACACATACTATTGGCAGTGGAACATGTATGGAATATAGTAAGGTACCTGATTCATTCATTCAAAATGTCACAGATCGAGACCAACAATTGATGAATACAAGTTAAATTGAATAACAAAATGAAATTATAAATAATTACAGATACATTCATTGATGTACAGAAACATGCATCACCTTTAAGGAAATCCTCGCGTGTGTGGGATTTGGAGATTTTATTTAAATGTCTTGTTGTTAACTAGATATGCATCCTACGGTTAAACATACTTTTTTTTTCAATAAAAATAATTCCATTATTTCATAGGCTACATTTTCAAAATAAGTGTTATATTCTCATCTTATATATATATACAATAGAACCCTTATATAAAGAAGCTTTATTTTGCAAATTTCTGTGTTTTCATTTTCCGAATACTTTTCTAAAACCAAGAACATTTTATTACTTTCTTCGTAAAATAACCTCCAAATAGCGAAGTGCATTTTCTATTTAACGAAATTCTCTGATGATTCGATTTTTCCCCAGCCTATTTTTAAAATATTTCTCAAAACATTTTTGAAATTATTCTCTCTATGAGTACATTTTATCGAGATCAATGACATTAAGATATTTTTATCAGGGGCTTAACTTACATATATATATATATACACTGCTGGACAATTGCTAAGGACGGATCACAAATTGCTATGTAGCATAACATTAAGCAAGACATGAGGCCTAGTAGGATAAAATATAGTTGCCACACTGTTCAAACATTAGAATAAAGGATATTTATTGTTCTGGAAAGTAAAAAAGCTGTGAAACATCTGAAAGAAAAAAAAAATGTTCATTTGATCTGCGTACGGAGAAATGGAACAATGCATCTAAAAGTCAGCAGGCACCTTAAAGAAAGGTATCAGTACGGGATATGTCCTCCGTGGAGTTAGATGCAACATTCCACACGTCGTACCATACTTTGCACAACATTATCCAGCAGCTGTTGAGGCAATTTATCCCATTCATCTGTGAGTGCACGGATGAGGGTGTTCTTGTTTGTCGAAGGATAGTTTCGACCAGCAACTTGCATCCCCAAAGCATCCCACATATTTTCAATGGGGTTTAGATCTGGAGAACGCGCTGGCCATACGAGACGTTGAATACCCTCGCTGTCTATACAATCCTGAACAGCGAGTGTTCGATGACATGTTGCGTTGTCGTCCATAAACACAAATTTATCACCGACAGCGCCACGGAAAAGACGAACATGAGGAAGTAGAACTTCATCAATGTATCGTTGGTCCGTCATAGTCCCATTCGCAACCACATGTAGGCGCGTGCGGCCATTGATCATGATGTCGGCCCACACCATGATACTGCATGTCGGATATCAGTCCTTTTCCTGGATATTTTCTGGACGATAAGCAGTCCACTCTCGTGCCAGATCAGTTGGCGTCTACAATCCGATGACAGACTGAACCTACTCTCATCTGAGAATAGTACGCATGCCCAGTCCTGTTCAGTCCAATTGTGATGCTCACGACACCATTGCAAACGGGCAGTACGGTGCTGTCTGGTCAATGGGACACACACAACAGGTCTGCGTGCGTATAGTCCTCCTCCCCTCAAACGTCTGGCAACAGTTTTTCGGGAGATCTGATTTCCTGAGGCAGCCAGAAACTGATTTGCCACCTGCTGAGCTGTGGTGCGCCTGTTTCTTTTTGCTGATAGGACGATATATTTGTCTTCTGCAGGCGTCGTACTTCTAACACGACCTCCCCCGTGCCGTCTACTACACATCCCAGTAGTTTTAAATGACTTCCACAGCCGTGAAACAACGCTGTGAGCGATGCCGAACTCCCTGGCAACATCTGTTATTTTTCGCCCTTCTTCGATCTTTCCAATAATTCGGCCACGCATAAAATCATCAATGTGATGACGGGATGGCATGCCAAAAGTTTTAAGTTCGTCTATTAAATCTTTCCTGTAAAACTTTGAGTTGAAACAACAACTGTCCACACGTGTCAAAACCTTTAAAGCTCTTATGAACGCTATCACGAGATGAACAGACGTGGAAAAAAAATTTGCATACTCATACTTCTTCTTACTAATATCCCGCACTTATTCTAATTTTCCACATTTTGCTTCCTTTCATTTTGTGGTTGCTATGGATGATAGTGTTATCCGTCCTTAGCAATTGTCCAGCAGTATATATATATATATATATATATATATATATATATATATATATATATATATATATATATATATATATATATATATATATATATATATATATATATATATATATATATATATATATACCTAGAGCAGTGAAATTGCTGTAATTTTTCAAATAAAAATCTCAAACAGAATTAATAGATTTTATCAGTAGTTAAATGTAAGGACGCATGGGGTAATGTATACAAAAAATTACTGATTATAAAATCATTTATGTTTATAAATTACTTGTAGTCTTAAGATTAGAAAATGTCGTTTAAAAGCCCATTAATATAAATGTCAAGTTATCTTTTAAGTCAGCTGGGAGGCGTGTATGATTTGTAGCTGACCTTTTGCATCCAAGTTTGAGGTTTGGACCCCGACACAAGTCGGTGGGTTTTTTTTATGCAGAAAATTGACAGCCTTCATGTTGTGTGATTATATGACATGTATAATAACCCTAAAGTGTCTCTTTGGTTTCGGTGCACTCGGCAAAATTAAATTCATAAGTACGAATTTCGCATCGGTAGAGCTTAGTCGTCTCCCTCTAGGGAGGAAACTGGGCGTTAAAATTACCTACGGTGATTGGTATCAGCCTCTATTTTGCCGCACTAAAAAGATATACCAGCTTCTGGGGAATGTACTAGGTCTGCAAAACAACAATGACAGCCCATTAGAAATAAAAAAAGGTTGTTTCTTTAAGTTGAAAATATATTGTATTCCTGGACCAATTTTTTTTTTTGCTTGTTATCCTTGCGCAATTTTTTATGGGTAGGATATATAAAATGAATGGATTTTAAATTTTAAAAAAAAGTGTGAATAATTATTTTTAAAAAATATACGGTGTTTATGAATTTCAAATTTCTTTCATGAGGTCTCTAAAGTATGTTAAAAGAAGAATTCCTGTTTAATGAATTTTCCATATAAAGAACATTTTTCGGAATTTAACGACTTCGTGGAGTAGAGATTGGACTGTATATACATGATTAACTGAATCCTATTATCTTAAGAAATCATAGTTTTGATTGAAAATTCCATGGACTTTTTTTTCAAGTGCTAAATCAAAAATTTGAAACCCAATGTGTTAATGCCTATAATCTTTTTAAAAAGGCTTTGGAAAAAGTTGCATTTTTTTAACAATACACCAGAATCTGGTAATTAATAACAGTTTTTGGTATGAGTAATGTTTGGAACTAAACTAAGGATATAAATTAGAGGTTTTTGAACTTATTAAAAACGAAAAAAGAAATACTGTTTTTTCAACTGAATTTTAGAATCTTATCAACATTGCTAATAACTAACACAAATGATCGATTATTCACATTGAATAACAAATATAGTTCAAAATATTATCGAAATTTCAGAATTGTGTTTGTTTTTTATTCTTAGTTAATTTTTAAATATCTATCCATATTTATAAATACCCTTAGCATCCAAGATATCTATCTTGACAAAGAGCCTCATAAAAGAAAAAAATGTTTAAAAGAGTATTGAAAAATTGTTTTGAAAATAAGTACATAGCATATGTGAATATCAAATGAAAAAACGAAACCAAGCATATCTAGATCATTTTAACTATCAGTTGTTTAACTAAAAATTGTATTATGAAAAATGGAATTAATCTTTAGAAAAGAAATCAGCAGATCCTAGATATGATGTTATGAATCTTTTTTTGAATATATACATTTTTAAAAAAAAATACATATATATTTAGAGAGGTAGTAAGTTTTAGTATGAATTCATTCCCTTAAAATGCAAATTTATTATATTATATATATATAGCTTATAAATGATGTATATAATAACAATCTTACATAATTTATATTAATTTTTATAATGGTTTTATTCTCCATATTATTAGCAACAGTACGGACTTTTTATTATTTTGATCCCTAAAAAAATAACTTCTTTTGAATATCGATTGATTTTATTGTACTTTGTATCATTATTGGAGCATTAAATAATTTGGTAAATGTAAAATATAGTGTTGTCGAAGCAATAAAAGAAAACAATGTGTTGTATTGAAACAAAAGTTTTCATATTTATTTTCATTAAATTTAGGCAAAATGAATTTTCAAAGCGAATTGAAATTAAAAACTTCAAATGAATCAATCCGTTTTATAACAAAAAATGTTTTGATGTACCGTGTTTTCATACACATTTTCGAGCATTGTAATCCTCTTCTGAGCTATGGTTCAAATTTCAAGTCACTAGCTCATCGGAAAATTAGTTTAAAATCAATTACAAAATTCCACCATACAAGAAACAGACATACAAGAAACAGACATGCAAGAAACAGACATGCAAGAAACAGGCTTACAAGAAACAGGCTTACAAGAAACAGACATGCAAGAAACAGGCATGCAAGAAACAGGCATGCAAGAAACAGGCATACAAGAAACAGACAACACGAAAGTTAGTTAATGAAAACATGGTAAAATAGTGTAAGCCGAAATAAATAAATGTATATTTGTGATATAATTATATGTATTTTCTCTCTTCATTCTTTTATTTTTAATTTAATTGTACTTAAATAATTTCACTTCATTTATATATTCTTCCACCGTTCAAAAAATGTTCGAAATTGATAATTAGTGGCTTTAACTGAAATTAAGTAAAATAAAAATTGAAGAACAAAAGGAAATGAAAAATAATAGTAGCTATTTTATCATAAGAAAAAGAGACTTGTAATGAGGGAAATTATCCTAAGTAACAATAGCCATCGTATTTCTGAAAAAAAATACGAAATTATTTAATTATAAAACTTCCAATTAAGAACTTACTAGAGAAAATCTTAGTTTTGCGACAAATATCAGCAATATGTTTCTCTAACTCCCTCGAATTATAAAAATAAAATGATTTTTTTTTGAAAAAATTGGTTCCCCGACATTATTTTACAAAATAATTTATTTTTGTGATGACTTCATAACCATTTTCTTGGGATTTACTATACCAATAAAATAATGTGTTATATATAGAGGCTATACATTTCCAATATTACTTTAATCGTCAAACTTAAAATCTGTCTATGGGTCATATCTTCATACGCAGCAAATTGTGAAAAGGAATTTGCTTTGAAAGAAAGCTTTCTCTGACACGTAGTAAAAGAAATTAGAAGAAGCAAATGCAAATTTAGCACTGGTGGTCTCAAATTATCCATTTGTAAGTGATATAGACGCTATTCAATTCCTATAAATGCAATTTATAAGTTTGATGAGTATTATTTTATATGTATGCATGCAATACATAAATTTGAATTGTATTGAAGTGTATTACGTAGCAAATGACTTAAGACAGTGTTTCTCAGAGTGTGGGGCGCGCCCCCCTGGGGGGCGCGATGAGCCTACAAGGGAGGTGCGAGCATATCCAAAATTTAAAGATTTTCTTTAAAAAAACCGGAAAGTGAAGTAAAACAAAATGCTTTCTTCCATAATGAAAAAAAAAAATACACAACACTGATATAATTCATGTTTATCTTCTGGCGTTTTTACGTCATCAAATAGCTATCTTTGACCCCAAAACCAAATTAAAAAAAATTTTGTTTAACTTGCTGTATTTCCTTAATGAGAGATTTCTTTATTACGTTTTAACATAAAATATTACTCGTTAAAAGAAAAAACGAAGCCCAGACCTGAGAAAAATTCTAAGATAAACAATTCATCATTGTAGTTGTTATTGAAATACTGTACAGTAGTTGTAGAAAAAGAAAAGGAAGACATGATTCACTTTTCAGCCAGGCTGAATAATACATTTGCTAATCATTTGATTGACCTTCAAACTTATGGTATGGTTAGTTCTACATTAGTTCCCTTCCATCTTTTATGCGTTTGCTTTTCGCTTAGGGAAATTGTAAATAATAAAGAGTTTTACGATATTTAGAAAATAATTGATTGATTTAACATTTCTGTAATATTAGTGAAAAGTGTCTGATTTGCGTCCTTTATTATATTATGGTCTTGCACTTTTGAATCATTTTAGTTCGGTGTTTTATTGGATTCTTTCTCAAATCATCAAAGAAAAATTGAATATTCCTTGAAAGCCGGTAAGCATATTTTCTCTTAATAATATTATTCACTGGAATTCTGATTTGTATCGTTTACAGAAAAAATAATTATAAACAAATGATTGGGGTGACTGAGTCCCCCCGCACTACCATTAGCGTTAGTATCGAGTGCGCGCCTGCTCCCGGGTTAAAATATTTTGAATTCTTCTCGCTTTAAATATTAAAAAGTAACACAATTATTCTTCATCGTAATATTATATTATTTTTCATTATTTAACATTAATTCTAAATGCTAATTATGTGAGGTTTAAAATTACAGTTTTTTTAACAGTTTTTACAATTATAGCTTTGATCTAAAAAAAATATCATTTTACATTTTTGTATACAATGTCGTGTACGCAGTTTTAATCTCCTTACAGTTCAGTTATTATATCAAGAATAATGTTTTATTTTTTTAAAAAATTAACTCGTGAGAAGAGCCGGTGTTTCAGCCAGTATACTATTAATGTATAAGTACTGAAGAAGGTATTTTATAAATATTTTCTTATTACTAAATTAAGGACAAGTTTAATAATTATTAGGGACTTCCATGGGCTTATCTTGTAGAGGAAAGTTTTTCAAAGTAAGGTTTAATATCAGAAATTCTCACTTTGAGTTATTTTTAGATATTTAGCTTATTTCTATATTTTGTCTTCAAAGCCGCCACCGCAGAAAATCTAGTTTAACAAAGGTAGGATATTGAAAATGGTAATAGTATACGAAGTGCTTTTGTTTTCAGTACAGATAATTCATCATCCACCTCTACCTAAAATTCAAAGAGCGATTTATTACAAAATTGCCTTTTAATTTTTCAATGGATGTGAAATGTATGAAGATTTCTTCTTCGGAAGTTGAGAGCCCTTCTGGAGTATCTTGAAATAGATCCCTAATCCACTCGTAACTTGCTACCAAGTTGTCCTCATCCAGAAAATACTTTTTAAAATTCTTTGCCAATATAGCTAAACGATTTTGCATGTTTTAAAAACAACTTTCACATGTTGCACTTCAGATTTGTAAGTTTTAACACGGGGCTTTTTTCCCATCATTTACTTCAGTAATGGCAAATCCAAAATTTAAGTATTTTTGAGAATATCGCCTTGATTTAATTTTCGGAACCATGCTCGTCTGTGCACTTGTTGATTCTTTTTTATCCTCGAATGTTTGCATACGACTTAAAAATGCAAGTATGATTTTGTTTTAATCTACTGCCGTAAATACTTAATTACCGTGAATGACAATTAACGTGTAAATTAAAAAAATGTACATTAAAGCTAGATTCGGTAGCTATAGGCGTATCGAGTAGACCAAAATTGTCCGGAATTGTACGAGGAAAAGCATTTTTACATGTTTTGCGCAGACGTCCGATAGTTTGCCCAGACTCACGCAAACGTACCCTATAATGCCAGATGTGATGGATATGATAGAGATCAACATAGACTAGACTATTTTTCTAATGACACTAGTACTTTGAGAAACGAATGATGAAGGAGAAATAAATCTTTAATTAAATGTATCATTTTGCGATCTGTTCCAATTTAAAAATTAGATAAAGAAAGATAACATAATAATAAGTAAGTAATATATATTTTAAGTAATTTTTTTTCTTAAAATATATATTACTTAAAAGTTATATAGACAAAATTTAATGTACTTAACGTATTAATTTATACGGTTTATAATTAAGATCGTATTGTAACTTTAGCGTCTCTCTCTCAAAGTGCATTTTTATTGCAGTAGATACATTATTGTTGTACGGGGGGCGACAAAAATTATGATTGAAAATTGGTTCGCCAGTATTGAAAAATTGAAATAACAACATAACTAGTGTATGAAACAATTTAGCATAACCAAATTTTAAGTGATTAAAGGCACATCAGTTCTGCTTGTTTTAATACATGCACAACAATAGTTAATTTATAGGGAATATAAAACTTTAAATAAAGAGCAATTATATGGTAGAAATAAGCTTTCAAAATACCGTTCGTGGAAGAACGGGTGTTGCTGTTGGTATTTTAAAAAAAATTTATTCGCTAAACGTTTAATTTAGAATCAGTGTAAAGCTTTCATCCCTCATCATTTTACAACAGTTCCATATTATGAAGTATGTCACCAAGATGTCTTCTCTTTTTCTAATGCTACATTTACTGAAGCCCAGGTGGTGCTGAAGTTGGTGTGGAACCTGTTTTATTTAACCAAATGGTGAACGTGAATCCTATTGAATTCCCACTGGTGGTTTTTCCTTTTACGTGTGAGCTTATGACGTTTAAAGGGGCTATGAATAAATACCACAACGGGGCAATTGAAAATTCCAGTGACATTTACTGCTCGCAGACTCTAGATCTACGCTCCAGGCGATTTAGAGGGACAACTCTCAAATAACCCAAGAAATAATTGTCCTTATTAACAGAATAGTTGCGGTCCAAAGAACTTACACTTTATAATGGATACCGGTCCACGTAGACATCTTCATCAATTAGTTGGCTGATAACCTTGCCAAGGAGGCCAGAAATTCCCCTCAACTATCCAATAGCCTTACCTTTACTGATGCTTATGCAATAGTCAGAAGTAAACTAACCTCCCATTTAGCTTCATTCCAGATCTTAATTTTAACCTAGTAATTTCAACCAACATAGCCAGACAAAGTACTGGACACTTCAAATGAATAGAAATATCTCATTAAATTGGCATCGCTTGATTTCACTGATGGATCCTTGTCCTAACTGTCCTGATATTCAGTTATCTCTTAACCATATTTCTATTTTTTTTTATTGTCTGAACTCCACAACATAGACCTAAACCGTACGGACCATCAACTTCTTTATTCACCACATGTTGTCTACAAAGCAAGAACTATTTTAGATGCCTTCTGCGCCATTTGATTTCCCTGCATGGGCAAGCCTAGCAGTGGATGGACAAGACAACAACAACAACAACTGAAGCTCTACGAACAGTCATTGTGTTTGAATTCTTTTGCTATGAATTCAAAATACAAACAATTTATCATTAACGGGTAAATGATCACTGTAATAATCTATCCAGCTTTGGTACCACTATTAAATAATTATTATCATATTTCATTTAAATTCATTGAGTTATAAGTAAAAGTTGATTTTATTTTAATACGAACATTTTTTTTTGTAATTCCTATCCATTCATTACTTTAAGAGGGTTCACCCATGTGATGGTTTCAAAAAATCATTTTTTTTTATAAATTGCTTCCTTAACATGTCTAGAATGTGGTGGCAAAGTGATTTTCTGAAATTCGAAGTCGTTATAAAGCAGCAGTTGTTAGAAGAGCAGCTGTTCGTAGCGGTAAGTTAATATTTTCATTGTTTTAATCGAACTTGAAACTTTTTTTTTAAACGTGTTTTTCACAAAACTGTGCTTTTCAAACTTTCCTCCATCCTATTTCAAGAACGATTTGCCCGAATGACTACAAATTTATAGAGTAGAGTAGACTCAGCACATGTATAAGCACCAAATGAACTACGATCATTCCAGAATTTAAAGTATTTCAATTTTTTTATTACAAAAGCATGAAAAAAAACCATGAAATTCGAAATTTTTTCTTCAGAAGTCTTTAAAAATTCCGATTTTGGATATTTTCAATTGATTGTAATTCATTTCGTGCATTTAAGCTTATAAATTAAAACACCGTTACTTTTTGTTTTATTTCACATAAGCCAATCAGCCGGAATCGTGGAGGAAGTGGACGTCCACGTTTTCGAAGCGGAAGTGTTCAGAACAGTATAACTCCCTTTCTATTGGATATTTTTAGCTAAACATTTATATACATACTCTTAAACCACACATAAATAAATGATTAAAAAAAACTTAAAGTTGTATCTTTTTACGGGTTGTCAAAAAAAAAAATCCCTAAGAATGGTTAAAAAGCACGCCGTCACATGGGTAAACAAGAATGCTACTCTACTTCCGCTTATTATTATTACATTCTGTAGTTTTGAGCGTTTAACTGTAAAAAATACAGTAAAAGGGAAATCAAAAATAGGAAATAGATAAAGGACTGAGGAAAGCATATTCCGGATAGAAATGGATGCATGTGTCTGTATATTATGTATTTTGTCAACAAATCTCTCAACTAGATTTCTTTCGGCCAAGATAGAAAGGAAAAGTAAGAAAGAAATTCAAAATGCGTGAAACGATCGATTCAGGGGGAAAAAACATTGTAAGACTGTGTCAAAAAAGAAAAGTATTCCTTTGGGATAAACACAAAATAAACCCAATTCGTCAACGCATTACAATATGCAAACATAGATGTTACAGCATGTGGAATGTAAATGGGATTATGTAAAACCGTGTTTATAATTTTCGAACTCAAATAGCACTGCTGCTTCACTGTTTGAATATCTTGGGATTAGCTTGTTATCTTATAACATATTTCATCAGTGCTCACAATGAATATTTAGCAAATCAGAACGTGAACACGCAGTTCCCGAGAATATCCTCGAGTACAAATTTCCTCGATACTTGATTATGTCAATAGAAAAAAAAATAAATGTACAATTAGTTCTATCTTTTTAATATTATTGAATATTAAAATCATATATTAAATACTATCATTTAACCTAGATTCAACAGTTAGTATAAATTATCAGGCAAGAAAATTTTCTATTCATTTTGTGATGAATATAAATTCGAGATAATAATCAGTTTTCAGCATTTAACTCTTTATACTTCGAGACAAATGGCATGACAGGATAATACATGTCCCTTGAATACTTTCAAACTTTTTGTAACCTGTAGAATGTGTGTATCGATTAGGTATAAGGGCAAGTTCTGTCGTTTTTGAACACATGTATTTTGATACGTTGTCATACTTAGCAAGAATTTTGATACAAATCGTACGAAATTGATTTGTGTCTTAGAAGACATGCGATTTGTGGCTTCTGATGGACAGCTTCCGAACGCCAATATCATATAGACTGTTTGTCGCCCTTCACTTCCTCATGGCATGCGGGTCGAATAAAATATGGAAGCTGAAGTCTCATTTCCATACGGTTTGGAATTTTCCAGAAACTGATCCCACCCGATTTCTTGTAGTACTCTATGTTTGTGAGCCATTAACTGACTTCAACACTGAAACGTTTACACAAAATGCGTATCGGATTTTGTTTGCTCAGCTATTTTTCTTATGATGCTTGTGTTGTAGATGTATTGATTCATTAATCAGCTTATGTGTGTATTACTTTGTACATTTATGTTTTAATCCGTAAAAAAAACGTTGTGTATTAAAAAAGTGTAAAATATGAAATACTTCAACTTATACTTTGAGAGTTTACATATCTTTGGAAGTTCTTAAATCTTGACGAGGTGTGAAAACGTTTTCTTTCCCAGTTATCGAAATTGTTAAACAATACAATTCTGCGTTCAGATTCTTTTTCAATTCTTA
Source organism: Trichonephila clavipes (assembly GCA_019973935.1). Taxonomy (NCBI): domain Eukaryota; kingdom Metazoa; phylum Arthropoda; class Arachnida; order Araneae; family Nephilidae; genus Trichonephila; species Trichonephila clavipes. Next base: position 157,649 of record BMAU01007140.1, on the reverse strand, counting down.
CTATTAGCTCACAATCTCTTTATATTTATTTATCTTGTGGAATTATCAATCGTTAATAAAATACATTTTAAAGCGCTCAGTTGAGCTGAAATTTTATATACATGATTATTTTGGATGGCAATACAGTAATTTAACTGTAATTAATAAAAACTAGTTGATTAAAACTAATTATTCAAAGAATGACAAATACAGCTACGTTTGCATCATTTTCTGTGACATAGAGACCATTTTGGTGACTTGTGTCAAAACTTGAAAATGTTTTTTTCTCACGTGTTACAGTATTCAGTTGAACTGAAATTTATATAGACGGTTGTTTTGGATAACAACACAATTCTTTAATAATAATTAATAAAAATTAATTACCATTTAAGGTTGTGATTCTGTCATATGTATATACATATTGATATTAATTGTAACTATTTGATAAAAAGTAGCTAAAATAAAAGTTTTCTTTGTTGATCTAAGTAGGAATTGACATATTTTTTTTATATTGCTTGTTTATTAAATCCTTATAAACAAATTGTATTGCTAGTTTTAAACTACAATGAAGTGTTACTGAATTCGGGATGCCTATCTAGTGATGAGGTGACCTCCACTGGCCTTTATAACGGTAGCCACATTACTAGGTATAGATTTCACAAGTTTTTGGAAACGATCCACGGGAATGACTTGCCAAATCTTGGCTAAAGCTGTGCATAATTCAGTAAGGTTCGTTGGTGATGTCTTATAACCTTTCACGTCTTATTCCAAAACATCCCAAAGATGCTCAGTAGGATTTTAGCCTAGGCTTCTAGAAGGCCAATTTATGGCAGATAGGTCAGAGGAATTCTCATACAGTCAGCCAGTAGCCAACCGGAACTTGTGAGAGGAACAGTTGTTTTGCTGGAACACTCCATTACCGTGCGGATATCAGAACAGCATAAGCGAATGGAGGTGATCGCCTAGCAACTCTCAGTACCGAATTACATTAAGAAAGATTGGTACAGACACAAAAGATCCCAAACAGTACCACGAAAAAACACCACACATTAGGATTCAGCCACCATGCTATTATACAGTTCTAACCTGGCACGCAGAATCCATGGCTTCATGAGCCTGATGCCATATTGTCAGCCTCCCATCCGCGTTAAATAATCAGAATTTAGACTCATCACTCCATGCTACTCATTTCTTGTCCTCTACACTTCAGTCTATGTGCTTGCTTGCCCAGGCAAGACGTGCAGATCGATAGCGAGCATTGAGTAATTGTATTTCGGTAGGTCGATGGTTCCTGAAAGCCATACGGTGAAGTGAGAGTTGCACAGTCCATTTACTGACTGTACGACTGGCACCGTCCTTCAACTGAATGTTAATTTGAGCTAATGTTTGGCCTCGCTGGCTACGTGCAATAAACCTGAGCCTTCTCACACCATTCACTGTCAATGATAATTGTTCTTTTCAGTTTGCCCGATCGCTAGGTTTTTGTCCACCACCCATGTATTCTTGGTTTACTGTTAACACTGTCGACCTTGAAAATCCAGCTGTCTGACGATTTCAAAAATTGTTTGACCCATGCATCGTACACCTACGGTATGTCCACAATCGGAAGCGTCTAAATCAGACATTTTGTCCATGCTGGCAATTCCAACAAATAATTCAGTTACCACAGCGCCCTCACTTGCGCATAAATGACGTGCAGAGCTACACAATTTGTATAGTCCTTGCTATCCCTAATTCAGTGGCATTTCAGTATTGCACATAACATTAAAATTTATGTTATTTATTTATCCAACTACGGCTAACAGAGTCCATGGGGTAACAGTTGTGAGTATGAAGATAAATCTTTAGCAAGTTACTTCCTCATCAAGGATTAAGAAATCGTTAATGAGGTTTAATGTTTTACTATGTATATAATAGTTTTTCTTTTTCGTTATAAATTACATTTTTAATGCAGTATAATTAGTTCAAAAATTTAAACTTAAACTCTATGGTACAATATTGTGAATACATATTCATCAAGTACCTGTATAAATTCCCTCTTTTCAGGAAATGATCCCTGCTGCTTAAGTAATAATAAAGAAACATTCAGATAAGTACTTTTTATTTAACAATATTATGGAAGAGGAGTTGTATCATTTACACTATACAAGTATTCATACCTACTCAGTAATTGATAACCTTGAAATCAGTAATAATTCATTTTTTTCCCAAATACCTCCTCAATTGGTTCAGTAAAATAATTTATTTTGATTATTGGGTATAAGAGAAAGTTCTGTCGTTTTTGAAAACGTGCAATTTTATGCGTTGTCGTTCCTTAGCAAGAATTCGGATCCAACTGAAACTAATTTAAAGAGTTTCATTAGCATACTATTGATGATTTATACACATTTATTGTCATTTTAGTTTTTTTAAAACTTGTAAAACTGTCAACATAAGTGAAGAAAAAGTGCACTTAAGACGATATATGTCGTTTGAGCTCCAAAAAGGAAATAACGTGATGGGAGCAAAAATAAACTTCTGTGACGTGTTTGCAGATGAAGCAGTAACAGCTCGAGCATGTGAATGATGACTTGTGAAATTTTCCGTGCGTGATTTTTCTTTGAAAGATGAAGCGATACCAGAAAGGTTATCAGATATTAGTAACAAAGTGTAAGTGATATGATTGGAATAAATTCCCACGTTAACTTCCACAGAAGTAGGCTTCCAGCTTGGAATTCATCAGACTACTGTTTTGGATTACACTAAAATGCTTGATTTTATGTTCAAAGTCTCTGTTTGGGTGCCACAGAAATTATGCAAAAAAAAATTTAATGGACAGTATTCTGATATAGTATTCAAATACTGCTCGAAACAAAAGTAAACCAGTTTGGGACCACTTGGTGACTCAAGATGAAAAGTTGATAGTGTATAAACACGTGGTTAGAAAAAAAAACACATGTTTACAATAGGGGAAACATCACCATTCATATCCAAAGCTGGCGTGATTCAGAAGAAGTTTTGTGTTGTGATGTTGGTGAAATAGCAAGGTCTGGTGCGCTTTAAGTTGCCGATAGAAAATTAAAAGGTCTATACTGTTCACAAAGATGTTTGGAATAATGAAATTCAACTTAAACACTCATCTTTGGCCTACAGAAAAGGTGTGGTTCTTCTTCACGGCAAAGCTAGTTTACATGTAATAAGAAATACCGCATAAAAATTACAGATATGGGTTGGGAAACTTTACCTCTCTCAGCCAACTTATACTCTTCATCTGTATCATCAGATTATTATTTGTTCATGTCGCTGCAAAGCTTTCTTGAGGGAAATTAATATATAAATTATAGTAGGAATGCCCAAATGGCAGAAGGAAGAATACTTTGTGTCTAAAACAGATGACTTCTTTTCCTAGAGGTTCGACATGCTGCTAGAAAGCTGACAAACAGTTGTAACTAGCAAATTGGCAATATATTTTAAATTAAACTTTAAATAAAAAGTGAAAAAAAAATGTTTATTTTTTCTTTAGAAAAAAACGGTAGATATTTCCCTTAAACCCAGTATATAAATTGTAAGCATAAACGCTAATACTTCATTCGTAGTAAGTGTAACACGTTTTTACTTTTTAGCTATTCATTCCAACATAGTTTAACATCAGCATAAATGTAGACAAATGAATATATATATATATATATATATATATATATATATATATATATATATATATATAATATATGTATATATATAATATATATATATATATGTATATATATATGTATATATATATATATATATATATATATATATATATATATATATATGTGTGTGTGTGTGTGTGTGTGTGTTTTAACACCTTTTTCTTTCTCTCTCTCTCTCTCTCCAGAGTCACAATCTTGGATTATCTTGCACTGTTTTTTGTCATAGTTTCGTATAAGTTGAAAAGTTTATTTTATACTTTGTATCTATACTTTATTTTTTCTATTCAATTTTCAATGATGAGTGGGAATTTTACTAAAAAAAATATCGAGGATTTGTCTGAAAGTTTCTTATTTTGTTTCCTTTTATGTTCAGAATATAAGTATTAACGCATGCACACCATTGAAATATTTTTAATAATCTTTAGCGTAGTTTATATTATTGTGTTACCAAATTGATCACAATACATTTAGGGTTCGGAAGATTCAGAACCAAAAATTTGCTTTAAGTGAAATAATGGATCATGAAACAAAAAATGAATCTACAGAGAGTCACTGTGATTCACAGTGGGTGATGATAGATTTGCTTAGTTGTTACAATATGTTCTAACCTGGAAAAAATAAAAATATAGATAAATGTTTTTTTACATAATCAAATTTTTGATCTTAATAAACCTTATTCCTAAATAAATTTATGTAGCATTAAGAAAACTAATGTTTAAACATTGTTGATATTTTTTTTTAAATATACCGATTCATTTTTTATTGTATTTAATTGTTCAAGTTACAGCTAAATATTCCGGAGAAAAAAAGGTATAGCATAAAATTTAATGAATATATATATATATATATATATATCCTAATATATATTATAAACGTGAAAGTTTGTGAGGATGTTTGGGAGTCTTTCACGCAAAAACAACTGAATGGATTTTAATGAAACTTTACAATAGTATAGCTTATACATCAGAATAACACATAGGCTATAATTTGTAGATATTGTGTGATGTGTCCAAAATATAACAATAATTGTCAAGTAAGTAGGAAAAATTCTGCCATTTGCAAAAAAGCCCGCGACGGCAAATATCTATCTTTTATGTGTGAAGCTAACCTTTGCATTTTGGTTTGTCTACTGCAGGCGCCAGGAACTGCAAAGTTTGAACATGCAGGGTGTGAGGCTGATTACAATTTTAACATAAAAAAATACAACAAAAAGTAATATTAACGTATTACACTTCCAGATATAAATGATTCATACTATTTTAATCGAAAAAAGAACATTGTTTATTTGCTTATGATTTTAGAAAAGTTCGAGTATGTTACGTTTGCCAAACTTTAAATCTTAATATTTACGGACTGCTCAATATTAATTAAAGTAAAAATTTACTGAAATTCTAAAGTCAAAAAAAAGACGATTATTCTATAAAAATCCTTGCATAAACGAATACGTATCGAATCAGTCGACCTGAAAAAGAATGCATTTTGATCCAAGATAGATTGACGCTGTTTTTCAGAAAAACTTTTCACTGTTTTTAAATCGTGCTATATAGTTTTTAGTTATGGTAATTTAAGGACACTTACTCAGAATTCGAAGATTCATTGTACTTTTCGATTTACACAACGTGAGAAAAAACGATATTTTAATAGTTTGAATGACGTTAGTGAAATTATTTTGGAAGGTAAATATTAACAGGTCCTCACACTCAATAAATGTCTTTTAAATTCAACGTAAGATCAATTCTCCCATTTGAATGCAAAGTTGTAATAATAGTTTCCATTAAGCTAGGTGATAATTTAAAATTTAAGTACTTTTTATAGTGGTTCAAAAATATTGAAAAAGAGATTTACTGTTCAAAAGATAATATCGAAATACAAAACAAATTTAGTTGAAAAAGGCCAAACACCCATTTCACTAAACTTAACGGTGGATATAGTTAGGACTATTATAAACCTATAAGAAAATCACCACTACAGTAAAATTGATACTGGATAAATATCGAAGGTTTTACAAGTCTGTCAATGCATAATTCTAAACCTTTCAAGAAAGTGTAATAATAAGTATTATAAGAATTAGTAAAAAAAGGTAGTTTTAATATTTTAAAAAAAATAGAAGACAAAGTAACATTTTTATTCAACTGAGAATTACTTAAAAAATGTGTGTGTGTGTATTAGCGTACACACGTAAGAAGTGAAACTTGTGTATGACATCATTTTTCGAAAAAAAGATCTACTATTTACAACTTTTCAGAAATTGGTTAAATAAAGCTAAATTAGATATAGTTTAAGCAAACGGCTTTTATTATCATAGACATGGATACAAATAATACAATTATTTCACCTTATGGCTACTAAGATTATTATAGCATTTCATTAATTGTAATAGAATTATTACTATCACATTGTTATCGTTATTATATATTTTTGTAATTAATGGCTTATGGTAACTGAAATATGAAATATATGGCTTACATTCCACGGAATTTAGTGACCGAGTAAAAACTCCCTCAATTGGAGTGCCGGATCTTGTTGTTGATGTTTGAGGACTGTTTTTCATAGATAAATTCAATTTATCTTTTAAAAATTCAACTAGCTTCAAAGATTTATCTGATGCAAAATTGACATTAAAATTAATTGATGTTTACTAAATTAACAGTCGTATTAATTAATAATTGCTAATTTTAATGAAATTATATGCATTTACAGATAATTACAATCAAAAACTGAGGTTAACCGTAACTAATTTTCATAAAAAAATAAATACCATAATCACACCCACGTGTTGGATGTATTAGGAAAAAAAGATATAATTACTTTTGATAGAAATCCACTGGAATTTGAATTAAAATAAATCCTTTGATTTTGCTGATCACTTTAGTATTGAAATATTATTTATCACGTCACTACTGAGTTTTAGAAATAAACAAGGCGAGCAACAGAAACACGCGACTTGACCCTCTCACAGTTATGGGGTAAAACAATGTTGCATTTCAAGGTTTTTAACTAAATACAATATCTTTATTAATTATACCCTATTTATTATCCTGATGTATAAGCTACATCATTGTAATGTTTCATTAAAATCCATTCAGTTGTTTAAATAGTATAGAACGGCATTTTTAAAAATGCAAAAAAAAAGAACTCTTGGTTCTTTAAAGTGTAATGGGAAAAAAAATTGAAAATTAAATAATTAAAAAGTACTCACACACATTTTATTCGAACTGCCTTTTCACAATTTAATATGCAGAGTATTTCATTTTGTTATATAAGCAGATGTACAAATTCGAAAATGAAGCCAAAAGCTCAGTCGAATGAAACACGTTGCTGTGTATTTGTTCTATTGTCATGTGATTATGACGTCAAGTGTATCGAGTCCATTCTATTTCGTTTCTGAGAAAGTCGCCACTAATGCGCATGCACGAAAAATCCTCTTGGGAACTTCAAAATGCGTTATAAAATAGGGAATTTTCGCACATCTAAAATCGTGTTTTTTTATTAAAGTTTTTATTTTTTAAAGGCATAATTTTTAAGTTAATGCTTTCAAACTGCACACATCAATTACAAACAAGAGTAATTTTTAAACAAAAAATATAACAGAAATACTGTTTAATTAGATTATCGTTAAAAAGTTTTAAAAACGAAAAACACAAAAAGTTTTTGAAAATCTATAGTTTTTAATTAATTTTTTCAATCTTTGTACAGGATAAGGATAATATAATTCTACACTCGAACAAAAAGTTTGTGAGATTATTTGAGCAAACATTCACGTTATATATTTAATTAAAATTTTGAGTAGTGTTTGAAAAATCGTGAAATAAAAAAGTTTTAAACATTTTATTTTTTAAATTACTGATTATAAAAGAGAAAGGAATGAATTTTTTTAGTGTAGAATATCAATTCATTAACACGAAAAACACTTCTTGCGCAACGATTTAGAAATCATTGTCATAAAAATGTATCAATTTTGACACATTTTTAAAAAAAATCATAAAAATAGAAAATAGCATTATTTTGTAAAAAGTATTATACAGAATCATGGTGAAATGAATGGTGTTTCCAATTCTGCAATTATATTTTGTCTGAAATGAAAGGGAAGGATAGGATGCTATTTTTAAAAATGGGGAAAACGTATATTCAAGAGATATCATAGCGAGAGGGGAAGGGGAATTTCCATGTCAATGTGTTATGCATTTAAAAATGTTCAAGCAACGCCGGGGGGATAAACCTGTCTGACAGAAAAGAAGCAAATAAATTTCGAAACAGCGAATTTTAAGTTATACACTCTGAAAAAGGCTTAGCAACGCCGGGCTAAGCGGAGGAAGGGGGTGGGGTGGGGTGAAAGTCATTTTGAAAAAGAGTATTAAAAGTGCGTATTTTATGAAGGAAAGGGAACATTTTTATGAAAGTAGAGAAAGCCCGAGCATCGCCGGGCCATGCAGCTAGTATATATATATATATCATAAATTCAATAAATATTTCATAGAAAAGTTATCATATTTATTTAAATCAAATTTTAGTTGTTTAATTCCTCTTGTTATTGTTAAATTCTGACACATTTCTTTTAAAAGAAAGTTAACTGAAACAAAATGTTTATATCTGTGAATTTAACAATGATAATACACAATTTTTCTTGAATTATATCTATATCTAAACATAGAAGTTTGTGTGAGTGATGGCCTGTTCTTTCAAGTTATGTTTATTTCATGTTAAAACTTCAAAGTTCATTCCAAGTACGTTATACCCCCGTCGAGAAATAATGTGCTGTCTTTCAAAATCACTTACTTTACTTTCAAAGCGATATCACGGCACGCATTATGATTTATTAATGATCTATCCACCACCTTTCACAGACTTGTAATAACCTTAAAAGCATTCAAATGGACATGGAATACAATTTGGTTTCCTTTATGCAATGAGTGAGAGAGAAATATTCCATATTTATGAATGCACTTAGTTCTGTTAATGGCAAAATTTCGTAGAATTGTTCGACATTTCTCAAACTTAATACTTCAATGCATCGGAGAATTATCATTCCTTTATATGTGTGTCATCATTTATCGACTGGTATCAGGCCAGTAATACGAACCTCTATTTCGATAAAGATGTACTACGTCGATTTTGAAGATTTCTTTGGAATGATTGCATTATTTAAAAGATATATGTATGTATAGTTAAATAAAAGTCAAGTTATAAATATATGGTTTAAGTTTCCGATATAGTTATTGATGATGGTAATACATTAAGATGAAAAACTGATTTATTGAATAAGCATTTATAATGATAAGTGTAAATTAAATTAATTTATAAGATTAACCAATATAAATATGTAAGGTTTCAATTTTGTTAGTATTAATGGTAGAATTTTTTTTTATATTTTTACGTAATGTAATCTGTCAAGAACAGATCAAGGAAAGCTATGCCAAAGTAAGCGCATGATACTGCAGCATCGTTTATCGCTATTATTAAATATTATTTATTTCTTAATTCATTACACATTCTTCAAAATTATCAAAATATTTTTTTAATATTATATGGCGCAGTCGGTATTCAAAAGAACTTCAAAACATTAAAATATTCCGAGCTATGGAATTACTTACATGCCACGAAGTTACGCTTAATATGCAGTCGCGTACGGTAAGCCTAACGGATTATTCGAATAATCACCCAGTTCACTCAACAAAATCTTATGAATGAAATCAGATTTTCCCCATTACCAGCTCAAAATTAATGCGGCAAATAAAATTGCATATCGGTAAATTATACATAACCATCAGTTTTATGTATTAATCTTTTACTTGTCATGCACGAGATTATTTTGGGCACATCACTAGTACTCTGAAATGTCATATCCGAGTATTATGCAGATTAATTTTTTAGTGCATCCTATTGAGATACTCAAATACATTTAAGGAGAAGTTTATTTCGGCTTTATCTCTTTGTTAAACCCGAATCTATATCGGAAAATTTAATTTGGGTTCAATTCAACAGATATATTGCTATTGTTGTTTATATAATTAACAGTATTCAAAATACTTCCATGTTCAGCTTAAAAAATGAAGATATACTCAATCCAAAGATTGTTTTGGACTACAATCTAACATGGGGGTGTAGATCATTGTAATTAGGAAATATTCTTTTATTCGAAAATCCGGAAACGTCAGAAAAAGTATTATAAAAAAATATTTTTTTACATTTACTAGACAAGGCACTCTGGAACTTATTTATGCTCTATAAAAATGTTGATGGGAACTGTATTACATTATTATTAGTATTTAGAATCCAGGTTGTGGAAGAGATTTTACATGAATATAATGATTTAGATTTTGGACAAAATAATCTACCACTCACAGACTGTGTAGACCAGAGATCGCCAAACTGGTGGTCCGCAGACCACTAGTGGTCGGCGAGAAAATTTCGCTGGTTCCCAGAAAAAATGTGGAATTTACTTACTTATCACGAACATTCGCAGCGAAAATTCAGGATAATAATTTAAGTATGCATCTAAAAGAAACTTCATCGACCTATGGTAAGACGAAACTCTCAAATTTAAATTTCATTTATACTTATCAAGATCTCAGTTTTGATTTTCCATGAAAAGTGAAAACCCTTTTCTTATTGAACTCGAGGGAAATTCTGATTATATATAAATTCGCCACAACTTATTTATGTGAAAAAGCCTTTTCATCTGTTACAGCCACGAAAACATCGTACCAATCTCAGCTTGAAATATAAATTAAGATCTCCGTCTTGCAGTAACGCGTTGGATCCAAATATCTATAATCTTATTTCAAGTTATCAAGAACATCCATCACACTAAGAATGTATAATACTAAACGTTTGATATAGCTAAGCCATTTTTTAATTGTTTTGTTTTTTTAGTTTTTTAATTCTATTATGGTTTATTAATTAGTTTTCATAATTTGGTTACAATTAATAGTTTCTTTTTATTAACTAGGTACATTTTATGTGCTCTTACAGATCCTAATTTTATTATAAATATATTTAAAACTTTAAAAAATCCTTTAAGTGATCCGCGGGATTTAAATTATGAATTTACTGGTCCGTGAGCTCAAAACGTTTGGTGACTGCTGGTGTAGACCCCCTCCCCCAGAGTTGGTAGCCCTGCCTGTCTTAGTGAACGACACACACTAACATTTTTTATCCCATATTCCCCCTACTCCTGTGAAACATGGGCCTACAAGACTGTGCAAAGTTCTTTGTTCAAAAAAGAATGAAAATGGAAACAAGATAAGGAAGGAAACACGATTCTGGTGTAATGTTAGAGAAGTAGTTTTTTTCTTGGAAAGGTATTTCCAGTTACACCACACAAAACTGAGTTACTGAACTACTATTATGCAGACATTTATATTTATTTATTTTAGAAAATGATGCTCCACCAGATGCGAACTACATCACTGACACTCAGTGTGGCAGCTACCTCAAACGAACAGATAGCTACTACAAGCCTTAAAAAATGTTTACGCATTTAATTTAAAGTATCCAATTTCAAGTACTGAGTATACATTATTTTGTACAAAGCGTTTGATTTTTGCAATACAAAAATTTGACAATCTATGCACACAAATCATCAAAATAACTTGACAGTTAAAGGGTTAATAATGAAGCGGAAAGTTAACAGACGTTGCATTTTTGTTTCCTTAACTATTTTACCCATAATTTAAATGATGCTTAAAACAATAAATAAGTCAAGAATCATGTGTCAACTTATGGGTTTCTTTGAATTGCCATTGGGCACGCCTTCATCACTACCACTAATCTAACTCAATATAACTATATGATTAACTTTGAAGAAATCAAAAATTATCCAAAAAAATTCATCTGCTTAGAGACAACATTTTCTTCTCCATGAGGGTTTTACGTTTTCGACAATGAATTGTAAAAAGATCATAAAGTTCTTAAGCAGTTGTACCTAGTTCTTTTATAGATAATCACTCATTTGGACTTCTACAAACTCATGGGGCTGAAGTAGGGATCTCCATACCTTTTCCGGCATCAATCCCTTTTAAAAGAATAATTTTCTTCATTTGTCTGTTTCCATTTTACTCTACAAGACACAATAATAATAATAATAATATCGAACGCAGAAAGCTTAAAGGTACCAATTTAATATAAAATATGATCAGATAAAATCAGAAAAAAATGGTTTATTAGATATATATTTTATTTAATTAGACTATGATATTCCCGTCGTGGATAATTTATCCCTTTTTCTATTTTATATCTATCCATATTAAAATGGATATTACTATATCATAATTACAATCTTAAAACTTTTCAAAAATAAATTATTATCTGCCCCAATAGACCCCTGAAACGTTATAATTCTTTTCAGGACCCTTTATTGATTCTTCCGTAGACCCACAATGGTTGCGCTTGAATACGACACGTGAATCTCTGTGTGGAGCAAATGAAACAAATAATAGTGAAAGGTATTAAGAATTTTGCAATTATCTTAATTTCCATAAAATAGGGATATAATCCTATCTAAAAATTACAATCTTAAATTTTTTTAAAAAAAGTAAAAATAATAATTATCCACCCCAATAGACCCCTGAAATGTCATAAACCGTTTTAAGATCCTTGATAGACTCATCCGTAGACCCATAATGGTTCCACTTAAATACGGCATGTGGATCTCTTGACGAAGCAAATGAAAAAAAAATAGTGAAAGGTATTAAGAGTTTTGCAATTATTTCTATTTCCTCTGACACTATATCTTAATTACGAGATTTGTGAAAGATATTTCTTTGTGTATTTTATTTTGTTTGTTTGTTTCAAAATGTATACCAGAGTATGCTAGTGTTCCTGGTAATAATATTAATTACTCCACAAAATACCGATACATAATTAATGATTGCTTTACGTGCATTCAAAACTAAGAAGGAGAGTATACAAAAAAAGCGAAATTAAAACATGTTTAAATGTATTTTCGCCAGTTATTTAATTATTTTAATAGCACAGTGTTAAACTGTGCTTTATTTCTTGACTGCGTTGTAGCCTTGAAAGGAAAAGTTTCGAGATACAATGAAAATACCAGGACAGTTGTTCAATTTCTCTATTCCTTTCATCCATTCGTATATTAATGATAACGACATCTCGTCTGGCACAATTAATCTGATATATACACAGATCTTAAGATTCTATACACTTAACTTCCAATTGTGCTGTTGAGTAACTGGGTCTTATCTAGTTATTTTTGACTTGTATAACTTTCCATTTCTTTTCTTCTTTTTGTCTTCTCTATAGATTTAGTACATCTCTATATAGATCCATAAGTACCAATAACAAGAGAGGGCAGGTCTGGAGGTTGAAGACTGTAAAGAATGTCCTGTGGTTTGAAAAGAGATGCAAGAATGGCCTTGCATTCAAAAATATAGTCTGGTGCTAATTAATTTTGTAGACAATGTCTGCAGATAAGGTAAGATCGGAAATTATCTGAAGATATTTTAAAAAAACTTTTACTACTATGGACCAGTGGTCTCTAACCCCCGGATCAAATGCTGCCGGTCAGCACAAGAAACAATAAATTATTTCCCTTTTATTTACTGTGGTATATTTTTCTTGGAATTGGGCTACTTTTGATGAAAATCACTTTATATTCATTTTTTTTATCTAGCTAAATTTTTTTCTGAAGTCCCAATTACATACAATAAAATTAAGATTATTAACTCAGAACAGTGTCTAAAATAAAAACAATCAACGTTCTCCTCCTTAGCGGGCCGCGGTAAAATTAACAAACGTTGACCGGTCCGCAGCGATAAAAAGGTTGGGGAATACTGCTATTGACGACAAATTTCTAGGGCAAATGAGCTCTAGTATATTTGGTTTTAAGAAACGCTGGTTAGAAAAATTATGCTTGGACACAGAGTTTGCATCCTCGGAGGTGACAGTGGAAGGCTGATCCAAGTCTCGAGCTTTCTTAGCGAGAACGTTCATTTAATCATTACCCCAATTCTCAAGTGGGCAGGAACACTTCACTTAGATACATCAGATCCTTCTTGAACTTTCCTTTCTAGAAATTCTTCATGAAGCAATCCTTCCCAATTAGCCACCTGCTGAAGTTGAGATTCACTTAAATTTATTAGCACCATGCTTTAAGAAAGAATCAGCGCATTGCAGAAAAGTGTCAATAAAGAGAGAGAGAGAATCCATTTACTCTCTCAGGGAAACCCCGTAGCTATTTTTGCTGATTGTTCTTCTGATAACTCCTTTTATTTTAGTATTCATCAACGAACATTTTCTTTTCAGCAAATCTATAAAGCCCATATTACACATCGTTATAAAATGTTATACAAACTTTTATCTTTTTTTGGTTGATTAACTTGAATTTATGTCAATTTACAAAAAAAATCATTGAGGACAATACTAGTGGAAATTAATAACTGTTAATTTGACGATGCTCGAATCTGAACCGAAATTAAAAGAACATTTTTACACCCTGTCAGTTAAAACAACTTAGTTGAGACACAGCTTAGTTTATAGAGTAGAAGTTGTGTTCATCGAATCTATGATCTTTTGAGGAATCAATACTGTAATGACGTATACAGTAATACAGTATGATTACTTCCTTGCAGGACAGCGAAAAGGCTCACTCAGCATTTTGCCAAAAGGTATTTTTCTCTAAATTAATTAAACAAAACTTTATGTTAAGTAGTAAATTTTTGCCCTTCACACCTTTCGTTGGAGAAAAGTTCTAATTTAATTTAAAGTTTAAGGACCGGTGAACAAAGAAAAAGACGCGTTTTCCCAGGTCCGCACGTTCCGAGAGTATACGCACGCATATGATCGGGCGAATTTCCAAGTTAAGCCTAATTTCATTTAAAAAATAATATAAAATCTTCAATGCAATCAATTACGCTAAAATTTACAATTAACTGTCATCGATAATATCTGAGTATACAGTACAAAAATTTTCGCTATATTTAAAAAAACAATTGCAAATTTAAATGAAAATGTTTCCATTTTAATAAAAAAAAGTACTCTTTAAGCCATGACGATTAAAATAAAATAGACGAAAAACTTACAAAATACTATCAGGCAAATCCCAAACAATAAATTAACTCTCGCAAAACTTAATGTGGTTTAAAGAGGGTTCGGGCTTCTATAGAAATTTATGTTAAATTATGTAAGTTTATGTACCTCCCCCTTTTTCTCATAAACTACTTACTTTTCATGAATAAAGTTTTTACAGTAGATTATGTATATTATCAATAACACTTTAACGAAGGCTTTTGTCTTTTTATTAAAAATTAAATTAATTACAATTTTTTTTTTAAATTATCCAATTTTTTTTTCTAAAATTCAGTTTAAAAAAGTGATTTCTTAATAGGTTTGCTAGATATGTCTTATCGCCTCCATTTAAATGTGTAAACTAGTTAAAAGTCTGCTCATTAAAAATTTGAGGATTATATCATAAGCAGTTTTTGAGAAAAATGTACGTAAAGTGAAAAATATTACATTTTGAAAAATAGGCTTTAAAGTAAAAATTTATAATTGTTTAAGCATTTACTTTTTTGAGTACTTTCCAGGAGCATATGAAGCACTTTTTTTACTCTCTGCTCATACAAACGACTCTTCTAACTTTCTTTTTTTTCATTATTTTTAACAATTTTATCTTTTTTGGGGATCACAAGATGCTTTCGTTGGGCTTCACGAATCTAACATGCATCTAGTTTTTTGAAGCACGACACATAGTTTTAACTTGGTTCAATATAGCAATGTTTTAACATCATCAATTTTGCTACATGACTCATATTGAACTGTGCTATAGTCCTATTTATCCCTAATTTTAGAGTTTTTAAATCTACAAATGTAGATCTTGGAATCACTGACCACATTGTGTTATTAACTCATTTGGAATCTGAGACTTTCCATTTAAACATTTTCTAAAAACATAGGATCACCTACAAATTATAGATATTAGATCTCTACAAATTTATTCATATATGTACAAATTCACTTCATTTAATTGATTGTGGTACATAGCACGTGTATATGTGTTTATGATCATAGTGCCTTTCGTAACTTTCTTCTTCTGTGTTTTGAAATTTGCACCAGGCATTTATACCCACAGGGCACAGTCCATGCTGAGGGCTCTCGTTTGTAGACAAAAGATAAAAATACACAACCTAAACAGCAGTTTTCATGCGGTATAGATTGTTGGTATTATTTATAATAGCCATACTGTAATACCTTTGAATTTTTGATATTAAAATATTGGTGAGTCGGTTACGACCACTGAGGTGTTTTCCATCACTCGACTTTTTTTCCCTGTTTTGCTTTTAAAATCCAAAAGATGTGTACCCATACACTTTTGGACAAGTCCACTACACTTTAATTTTTCCACTTGGATATCATATGGATTGCCACTCATCAGAAACTTATGCGAGGGGAAACACAGGTGCTTCTAGCAGATCTCATTTGATGCACGTCGATGAGTATTTTCATTTAAAAATAAAAATATTTCTAATTATCGTATTTCCTCATATGGTATTTCTCTCCTCCATCGTATTTTCCCATATCGTATTTCTCTCCTCCATCGTATTTGCTCATATCATATATCATTTTAAACAGAAATATTTCAACTTTTAAAAAATATACAAAAGGGGAAATCGATTATTTTTCGAAAATTCATTTGTCAGACCCCTGAACTGATACAATCATTTTAAATAACATCTAATAAATCGTTTGTTTCTAATTTTTAATTTATTGTTATGCTTTGTTCATAGTTTTCTTATTAACTCATTAGTATTATTTTTTCTCTTCTTACGGTTACGGCAACTAACTTTGCGATAACTACAAAAAATAATAGTTTGTTCTTACAGAATTAAAAATGAGCCAGTAAGAACAAACGATTCTCTTTGGTTCAAAATGAGTCATCGCGTTTGTTCTCAGAAATTCTGCTTTTTGAGTAATAAAATTATTGCTGTAAATCCGAACCACAAATAATATAAATACTGAGACCCTTACTATGAATGTCTGCTGCCAAATAAATAAAAGGATTTCCATATTTTTCCAACTTAGTCAAAATACAAACTGAAATTCATAGCACAGTAAATCACGAGCCTTCAAATGCCCAATTCTCTGTAAAAATCTAAACATGTACAGTCGTTTATATACATATATATCGCGTATCTAATTAAGAAACTCGGAATCGAAAGTACATATTGAAGTTCAAAGTTTTGTGAAACATTACTAGGGGGAATAAATGGACTTTAACTAGTGGCTTGTAAAAAATAATATAAAAACGTTCCAAAGTCAGATCACACAGGTGTGATCATGGGTCTCCGAGCAGGGAAAGTACAATCACATAAAGGATACCACGGACCTTGGAGGAAGAAATACTTGATAACATACGTGTGATCATGGTCCTGAACGGGTTGCAGATCTTGAGACGGTTGGCTCCCGGGTTGTGGTGGTCCCCACAACCCTTTTCACTTGTATCGTCCAAAGTCTCCTCACTCAAGCGACTCCGGTACTCTATCTTTCAAAGGTCATCGCAGTTCCTCTCCCTTGGTCCTTGAGGTCAGGCTATCCCTGCAACCTCAATCGAGTGTCTTAGAAGAAATAAAATATTGATGCGGAAAAAAATGCAGAAGATTGAAGGAGATCCATAAGATCGCCATCAACTTGAGAGCCGATTCTTTAAACCTCCTTGGAAACCCCCTTTCATACCCCAAAAAGCTTTGATTAGCCAGCGTAGCGGATCTTCACACATCCCTCTTCGTCGTTGTCCCAACTCCTTTGGTTCTAAAATAGAAAAATTTTGAGCAATGCTCTGTAAACCTTTTTCTACTAATACAAAATTTAATTTTCTGTTAAATGATTAATCTACAAAAAATATGCTTCAAACATGATAAATTGTTCTTTTGGTGTATTGTAAAACATAGGGGATATTATAACCCACAACTATATTTTATTTTTAAACTTGTCTTCATAATGTTTAATACTATTTAACATATATAAGTCTCTATTACACACACACACACTCTTCCTATAGAGAGAAAAATATTAATTTTCGTAAATCAATCCGAATTAAAGAAGCTGAAATTTGCTTCACAGGTAGAAGGAAGTATGCAAATATGTTAGAAAACAGCCAATCAGGGTTTCGAGCCAAGAAATATAAAAACCAGACAGTTGTATAAGAATCCAGCATTGTGATGGGTTACAAGAGTTACATATGCAAGTACTGATGAAAGGTGTTTTGAACATTCGTATGACGTTTTCAAGGAAGACGTGTTTCTGTCGCTTCCAGAAGACGAATGGAAGATTCTAAGCTGTGGCGGGCTGTAGGACACATTGAAACAAGTCAGTCACAAGTCATAGAGGTTGCTGGTTTCTTCGTCGTTCATCATTTCGTCATTTCACGATTATGGAAACAATTCCAAACCAGTCACTCAGTCGTCCTATTACTTGTTTCCAGTCTTCCAAGGGTCAGGTCCTCCGCGGAAAATGGATATATTGCTGTTGTAGTGAAGCGGAATCGAAGATTGACATTCACACGTGTTACATTTATGGATGCTGCAATCATTAGTAAGACGATATCAGTCACTACTGTTCGTCAAAAACTACACTTGAATGGTATGAATGTTCGGATATCACTAGTTTCTCTCTGTACCTTTATCAGTCTAATCCAGAAGGGCATGATTAAAATGGTGCAGCTAGTTAGTGAATTGGATTGTGTCTGATTGGGCTCGGCGTTATATCCACAGAAGAGTCCAGATATTCGCTACAACCCGATGATAAGCGTGTAAGGCTCTGAAAAAAACAAGGCACCAGCAATCTGCCCGAGAATATCACGCATTCCCAGGTGGAAACATTATTGTAAGGGCATAGATTTCATTGGAATATCACACCGACCAGCACATATACAGGGGATATTTGACGGCTGTATGATATCAAGATGAAGCTCTACACTTCCTTGTGAAACTGTGCGCTGCACGAGTTGGCCCTTCGTTTGTTTTAATGGATGATAATGAGAGCTTGCGCCATTGATGATTTTTTTGGAGCGTGAGAGAATTGAGTGTATGAAATTGCCGGCTTGGTCGCCAATTTATTTGAAAATCTTCGAGATGACCTTAACCGTATGGTATGTAGATGTTTCTCATCCCCAGCCACTCTCAGAGATTTCGAAACATCCCTACAGGAGGAATGATGATTACTAAACTGCGTGGTGGTTCATCACCTCGTAACAAGCATGATTATTTTGTATGAAAGGGAAGGGTGCTCACATAGTCTATTAATGTCGTTGTTTATAAGTTCAATCATCATTTTATTGATGAAGCAAACATGACGTCATCATATAATTTATGAAAATTGAGTATTTCCTTTTATCTCTGTCGGTATGTTTTTGTTTTGTTCCATGAATAAAGACCAAACTACTTACTTGCACCATTTCGTGTCAATCAAAGCAGTACTTGTCCATTGCTTCGGCTTTTATCTTTCCGTACATAACGTACATTTAATAATATATATGTTTGCATTTATTCACGGACAAGCGGAAGTTCTTGGACATGAGTGGGCCGATTGGCTTGCAAATGCTGACAACAAACGTGAAATTGGTATTGCCGTTAATATTCCTAAATTATTTTACAAGAAAATTATGGAAGAATGAATGACAAACCCTTGGAGCCAAGAGTATCTTGTTTCAAATAAAAGAAGCTTAACAAAGAAATGTTCTCCAGACATCAATTAGAGACTGCCCTGCCATCATTTTTATACTAATTACAAAATTATCCAATTTCTAACTGGTTATGGCAACTTTAAAATCGTATTGAACACATTTAATTTAGTTCTGTCATCTTCCTATGAATGTGATATTGGTGGAGAACATTTACTTAGAACATGTGCTCTTTGTGTGTTACAAGTTTGAAAAGGAACGTAATATGTGAAGACTAGCTTTCAAGGGACTTAACCTAAATTGGCATTAGAATCTTCAGCAACTTATTTCCACCAGAAGTGATTTTAGAAAGTTCTGTGAAATTGTTGTAATTATTTGTAATTCTTCATAACGTCAAAATATTTTTTTCCCTTTTTTCCTTTATAATGAGTGCTTAATACTTACTTCTGAGAGTCCCGCGTGATGCTTTGTGGTGCTCGGGGATTTTATAAATGTTTTCAATAAAAATAATGTATATATACTTATATATAAATGCACTACATATTTTTCACATGCTAAGCAAGAAGCCTTCCACACATTAGTAAAACGTGTGTATTCAATTTGCACCATGACAATTTTATTTGCATTTATAATATAGTAGCAAAACTAATTAATTTAAACACCTTTTCGGAAGTAACAAAATATTGTCTTTATATATGTTATATTTAAATCTTGTAGAGAGAGAATTCCCATGATGGAATTTTAACGCTTTCCAGGAGCTTTAAGATAAATTTCTACCAAGAATACCTCTCTCTCTCTTTTACTTTACGCTGGGAAAAACCCTCACCACATTTGTCTTACGAAATACCTGACTTTTGCACGCTCAACTGTGAAAAACGCATGGAACGCAAATAAAGAAAATGGGAGAAGGAAAAAAAATACGCGAGAAAAATGTTCTGAAAAGATTGATGTTTGCGTCCATACAAAGCATTTTGTCAACGGGTCTCTAAACTGGATTTGCTTTTACTGGCAGAGTTGGGAGAGGAAAAAAGAAACGAAAGAAAAAAATCTATAACCTCGAATTTTTAGGTAGAGAGATGAAGCACACGGTAAAAGGGTAGATAGTCGGGAAAAAAATTTAGAGCACAGGTTACAATAAAAATAAATTCTCTCCATCAATCTATTTAAACCTGTTGGCGAAAATTTTCCAGAAATGAAGACAATTCACTAAAGTTTTTTCAACGACAGTGTAATTTCCTGCTATCCATCTAAAGGTAATAAATCCCTCGATGCATCACTCTTATTTCTTCTTTTATACGCGGTAAAATTTAGAAACTTTTAAAACACCCAGTATAACTAAGCTTTTTATAAAAAAAATGTCTATATGGTTGGGTTTTTTTTTCATAAAATGCATGCGGAATATGAAGTAAAATTAACATATATTTCCGTTTTAAGTTATTTGATTATATAAATGCGTAGCGTGTCCAAAAATAAATTTCAATATTTTTTTTTAAAAAAAAATTGCTTTTAAATAGAAATATTTGTGTTCAGTATTTTTTTCTATTTTGCTAAATATATATATATTGTTACGAAGTTAGTCTTATTCTAATTGTTTCTACTCATTTGTGTTCATTTTTTACAGTTTAATTTGTCGTATCTAATGTGATTTCAACCCTGTTTACTACCTGTAATATCATTTCCACTGCATTGCACGGGCCCCATGCTTTAACATTGGTTTAAATGGTAAACTCGCCAAATATTGCAGCTAGCGCCAAGTTGGCGACGGATTTGGCGACTCAATTTTTGGCGCCAAATTTGGCGATATATCGCCAAATGTGGGCGATAAGCTTGGCGACCATGGCAACCCTGCTCCTAATAACCCTGTCTGGCAACCCTATCGCGGTATTGTAACACTATTGTATTGAATGTATTACTGTATTGAGCTTTTCTCGTACTTTCCGGATTTTGCTAGACCTTTCTATTTCTCGATTATTCTGGCAAGTGCAAGAGGTTTCTGACCGAAAGGTATAAAAGGGCCCGGGCCGGCTAGTCAGTTAGTCAGATCTCAGCTTTCATGCAAGTGATACCTCTCTGCTTGAGAGAGAGAGAGACGAATGCATAGTGCGTGTGTTATTGCTTTTATTGAGTTATTGTTTTTGTGCTGAGTGTTTACTATTGCTTTTGTTAGTGTATTACATCTGTGTTATCAGTATTTTCATCGATTGTACGTGACTTTCTCGAACTGTTCTACAATTTGTGGAGGACTGTTTTGGCCAAGAATAAAATTGTTTTGGATCCCGCTCTTCGGCTTCAATCATTTCGAACCCCCGAAAACGCAACAATTGGTGTCAGAGGTGGGGTTGAATGCCAACAACAAGAGCGATGGAGGCCCAGTTCCAGACTCTTCTAGAAAAATTGACTGAAATGAATGCCAATATGGGCGAAATGAAATCGGACTTGACCAGCATGAATGCCAATATGGGCGAAATGAAAAGGAGTTGACCGCGAACAAGGAAGAGTTGAAAAGTGATTTGAAGGGCATTGGCGACAAATTGACGACTATGGACAAGAAATTTGAAGAAATGGAAGGAAGAATCGAGTCGGTGGAAAATAAATTAAAAAAAAATTTGTGGATATAGAGAACAAATTTGAAAATAAATTCGAAGATATGGAGAGCAAACTAGAGGCGAAAATTTTCGAAAAGGTAGAAGATGTTTCCATCTCGTTCAGGAGTGACCTAGAGAAATTGAAGCAGAAAGTCATGACTGGTCAAGGGGATGAATTTAAGTTTCAAGCTCCTTATTCCAAGCCTTCCATCAAGCTTTCTACATATGACGGAAAGTCCTCTTGGCAGGTGTATAAGACCCAATTCTCCATAGTGGCGGATGCAAACCAGTGGGACTCCCAGACCAAGGCCTGCCAGTTAGCTGCTTCTCTTCGAGCCGACGCTGCTGACATTTTGCAAACTTTGCCGGAAACACAGCGGCTGGATTTCGACGCTCTCGTTAATGCTCTGGAGTTATGCTTCGGAGAGAAATGTGAAGGATTACAGCAGACTCCAGCTGAAGTCACGGCAGCAGAAAGTGTCCGAAACGCTCCAGAACTGGCGACGGACGTCGAGAGGCTTTCTCACTTGGCGTTTTCTGATTGTCCGACTGAAGTAAGAGAAGTCCTGGCGCTGCAACACTTCATCGACGGGGTGCGTGATCCGGAAATCCAGAAAGCTCTCCGAATGGCGGATCTCAAGAACTTAAAGGGGGCCCTAGTGTTTGCTATGAAATTCGAGGCAGCCCAGCAAGCAACACGAAAGGACAGACACCCCATACGAGCCGTCAACGAATCGGACACGTCGAACTCAGGTGTGGAGTGGTTAGAGCGACAGATGAGAAGCTTCTTGAATAGAGTTGAGTCTTTGATGTCCCAGAAAGCAGACGGGAAGAAGACCCTTAAATGCTGGACCTGCGGTCGAGAAGGGCATCTGCAGAGAAGCTGCCGGGCACGCCAAGGCGCTGAAACTAATAGCGCCTCCCAGAAAGGAGGTTTCGGAAAACTAATTAATGGCCATATCGTGGGGTGGAGGTTGCCAGATTTTGGAAAGCCCCACTTTCAAGTGTGTCAAATTTCGACAAAGAGCACCGGTGAGAATGGAATTTTTATAATGGGACATGTTTACGAGCTTCCCTGCAACATGATCATCGATACAGGAGCCAATGTGTCTATCATTCGGAACGATCTGGCTCAAAAATTAAAAGAGAAACTTATCTGGACCCCGCCCCGCGTGGTGCTACAGACCGTGACGGGGGAAAAGATTGATATTCACGGAAAATTAAAAGTCAAGATCAAGTTTGGAGACACTACCAACCAACATGCTGTGTATGTCGCAGATATTGCAGACCCTTTCATTCTTGGACTGGACTTTCTAAAGGAGCATGGTTTCACTCTAGACTTCAACAAGAACGAATTACGTTCCATACACGAAGAAGTCACTATATTCAAAATTGAACACAGGACAGAATCTATTCGACAGGTAACCGCTAACGAGAATATTACCATTCCCCCAAGGACTGAAATCATAGTACCTGGATACATCGGTAACGATGTGAGTTTCAACTCTGGCCTAATTGGATCTGCGGAAAATAAAGCGAATGGATTGCTAATAGCTTCGACGCTAGTGGACCTTTCCAGAAAAACTATCCCGGTAAGAATTTGCAACGTAACTGAAAAACCTAGAGTGTTCCAGAAAGGTGAAGTGTTGGCAACCTGCAGTCCAGTAACGTGTGTCTGCAAAAGTTCGAGCTTGCTCCTATCCAACTCGCCTCAACAGTTGACTCTCGACCTTCTAGAAAATGCTGAATGTCCCCCGAACAGAAAAGCTCCGCAGAAAGACTGTTCCAAGAATTTGAAGACGTGTTTTCTAGAAACAGTAGCGATATTGGCCATACTACAGTGACACAACACAGAATTGATACAGCAGACCATCCGCCGATTAAACAGCACCCAAGACGCTTGCCGTTCGCTAAACAGGAAGAGGTCGGAACACTACTACGAGAGATGCAGGAAAATGACATCATAGAACCGTCTTCGAGTCCGTGGGCATCTCCAATCGTCTTGGTTCGTAAGAAAGATGGCTCCACAAGATTTTGCGTGGACTATCGAAAACTTAACGACGTCACCAAGAAGGACAGCTACCCTCTTCCAAGGATAGATGACACCCTGGATACCCTTTCCGGTCATAAATGGTTCTCGACTTTAGATTTAAAGAGCGGATACTGGCAAGTGGAGATCCATCCCGAAGATAGAGAAAAACAGCATTCACTTCCGGCCAAGGACTATGGCAGTTCAAAGTCATGCCGTTCGGGCTCTGCAATGCGCCAGCTACTTTCGAGCGCCTGATGGAGACCGTGCTAAAGGGTCTGACTTTTGAAGCTTGCCTTATTTACCTGGATGACGTCATAATAGGAGGGCGTACGTTTGAAGAACATCTTCAAAATATCCGGAAGGTGTTATCAAAATTAAGCGACGCTAACTTGAAGCTAAACTCTTCGAAATGCAAGTTCTTCCAGAAAGAAGTCAATTATCTGGGACACATCATCTCTGCAGAAGGTGTTCGTACGGACCCCGAAAAAGTGTCCGCCGTAAAGAATTGGAAACGCCCTGAAAACCTCCGTGAGCTGCGAAGCTTCCTGGGACTATGTACTTATTACCGAAAGTTTGTGAAAGGGTTCTCTAACATCGCAAGACCCTTGCACAAGCTAACAGAAAGTAAACAAAAGTTTCAGTGGACAAACGAATGTGAAGATTCCTTCCTCCAGCTTAAAGAAGCTTTGACGTCTTCACCGATCTTAATATATCCACAACCGGACAAGCCATTTATCTTGGACACTGATGCCAGTAATGAGAGTGTCGGAGCAGTATTATCTCAGGAAATAGATGGCCATGAACGAGTCGTAGCTTATTGGAGTAAGTGTTTATCGAAACCGGAAAGAAATTATTGTGTCACTCGAAAAAGAGCTACTGGCTATTGTGAAAGCCATCGAGCATTTCCATCACTATCTCTATGGCCAAAAATTTCTTCTACGTACCGATCATGCCTCTTTAACCTGGCTAATGAATTTTAGAAATACTGAAGGCCAGGTAGCCAGATGGATACAACGGCTCAACGAGTATTACTTTGACATCAGACATCGTAAAGGCTCCTCGCATGGAAATGCTGATGCCCTTTCAAGAAGACCATGCCCAGAAAATTGTCGTCATTGTTCCAGAGTAGAGACCAAATATGACTATGCTATACGCCAGATAACAACTTCAACAGCGACGCCACCCGATCCCTGGAGTGACGAGAAAGTTCGAGAAGACCAGATGGCGGATCCTGATATTAAACCCCTTATAGAGTTTATGGAGTCTTCCAGCAATAAACCAAGTTGGCAGGACATCTCGGCTTATAGTCCTACAACTAAGCAGTATTGGGCCCTCTGGAATTCTCTACATCTCAGGAATGGTGTTCTATACCGAAAATTCGAATCAGAGGATGGAAAGACATTCAGGTGGCAATTAGTACTTCCTCGATCTCGTATCCCAGAGGTACTCAAAGAATTGCATGGCAGCCCAACAGGAGGTCATTTCGGCGTCATGAAAACTTTGCACCGAGTTCGAGAGCGATTCTGCTGGGGTAAAGTGAGAGCTGACGTGGAACAGTGGTGCAAGTCCTGTGATGCCTGTTCAGCTCGGAAGGGGCCAAAGATACGTAGCCGAGGAAGCTGCATCGCTACAATGTTGGAGCACCCTTCGAACGTATCGCTTTCGATATCCTGGGACCTCTGCCAAGGACTGCGTCTGGTAATAAGTACCTACTTGTTGTCATGGACTACTTCACGAAATGGCCCGAAGTGTACCCCATTCCGGATCAGGAAGCCCCCACCGTAGCGGAGGCTGTATTGCAGCACTGGATATCGAGATATGGGGTACCTCTTCAACTTCATTCCGATCAGGGAAGAAATTTCGTCTCTGCGGTATTGAAGGGGGTCTGTGAACTACTCGGAATTGACAAGACCAAGACCACACCTTTGCACCCACAGTCAGATGGCATGGTGGAGAGGTTTAATCGTACCATCCTGAATAACCTCTCACTGATGGTCTCCAAGAACCAACAAGACTGGGACCAGAAAGTTCCTCTCTTTCTGCTAGCGTACCGCAGCGCCGTTCACGAGACTACCGGATATTCACCATCCCAGATGCTTTTTGGCCGAGATCTTCGTCTCCCTTGTGACCTGCTGTTTGGTCGCCCTCCGGATACACCTTCATCGCCTGAGGAGTACGTGCAGAATCTCCAGGCACGTTTTGAAGATGTACACAATTTGGCTCGAGAACGGATCAACCTGAGGACGGAGAAGATGAAGACCCGGTACGACACAAAAGCCACAGGACATCAATTCAAGGAAGGTGACAAGGTGTGGTTCTACAACCCGACTCGACGCAAAGGACTTTCTCCTAAGCTACAATCGCATTGGGACGGTCCTTATACAATTTTAAAGATAATAAACGACGTCGTAATCCGGATCCGTAAGTCAACGAATTCGAAGCCTAGAGTCGTTCATTACGACAGGCTTGTTCCATATTATGGCCATAATTCTTAGTGTGTCAATTATCGTGTAATCTATTTTGACCATGGTCTTGTATAAATAAGTTAGTGTGTAAATAATCTTGTAAATAATTTTGTTTATTGTTTTGTAAGTGTTTATTTTCTACTATGCATTACGTGTTTATTTTGTACTATGCATTAGGTGTTTATTTTGTACTATGTATTACATGTTTATTATAGCATATTCATTTAGTTATTTTTAATCAATTGCTTTATTATTATGTTAACGTCTGATGAAGGGTTGTACTGCCCGGGACGTGCAGTTCTTGAGAGGGGGGCAATGTTACGAATTTAGTCTTATTCTAATTGTTTCTACTCATTTGTGTTCATTTTTTACAGTTTAATTTGTCGTATCTAATGTGATTTCAACCCTGTTTACAACCTGTAATATCATTTCCACTGCATTGCACGGGCCCCATGCTTTAACATTGGTTTAAATGGTAAACTCGCCAAATATTGCAGCTAGCGCCAAGTTGGCGACGGATTTGGCGATATATCGCCAAATGTGGGCGATAAGCTTGGCGACCATGGCAACCCTGCTCCTAATAACCCTGTCTGGCAACCCTATCGCGGTATTGTAACACTATTGTATTGAATGTATTACTGTATTGAGCTTTTCTCGTACGTTCCGGATTTTGCTAGACCTTTCTATTTCTCGATTATTCTGGCAAGTGCGAGAGGTTTCTGACCGAAAGGTATAAAAGGGCCCGGGCCGGCTAGTCAGTTAGTCAGATCTCAGCTTTCATGCAAGTGATACCTCTCTGCTTGAGAGAGAGAGAGAGACGATTGCATAGTGCGTGTGTTATTGCTTTTATTGAGTTATTATTTTTGTGCTGAGTGTTTACTATTGCTTTTGTTAGTGTATTACATCTGTGTTATCAGTATTTTCATCGATTGTACGTGACTTTCTCGAACTGTTCTACAATTTGTGGAGGACTGTTTTGGCCAAGAATAAAATTGTTTTGGATCCCGCTCTTCGGCTTCAATCATTTCGAACCCCCGAAAACGCAACAATATATATATATATATATATGTCATTATTTTGGAGACAGAATCAGATTAAAAGTTAGAAAAAGGGACGGTCTTTATTCAACCAATTCTGCATCTGTTCTGATCTAAAAGCAGGGAGTAAAAAGCACGCCATGGTGGGGGTTTCAAGTGTATAACACTTGAAAAACATATGGTAAGTATCGCTGCTTTGAAGATGGTGCTTGCAAGTTAATGCTGACATATGTTGACTATTAAATCTAACGATCTGGAATTAGACATGTTTATTGGCTAGGCCATATGTTCGGAAGAAACAAATGGGTGATTAGTTTGATACTTGAATATAGGGACTGAGATGAGTAAAGTGCTAATTTAATCTAATTTAATTATCCTTACATTTGCCCCCCAATTTTAAAAGGGAGTCATGGCGTGATTTTTTCTCTCTTTACAAACTTAATTAATTTTCAATAAACACAAAACAATACATAACATTATTTAGAAAGATATAGTAAACGCAGTAGACATATTTAAGCAATAGTAATACTAAAATCAAAAAGCAATACACTAAACGAAACTATAACAACAAAGACAGTAAGGACACTTAATTGATAAAAATGAATTTCCATACATATAATTGAAGATTAGCTTGTTTAAATCTTTTCGACATCTACAATAAGAGCTCGCGTTTCCTCCTATTCCTTCATAATAATAGATTCGTATTATAGCTGGTAGATATTTTCAAAAAAAAAAAAAATTATGTTGGAAAATAATATATCAAACAATAAGATAGTAAATATAAAAATACATGAAATCATACAAATGTTAAAATAATAAATTTGTATAAAAATCTACTCTGGCGCCATCGATACACTAAATTTTGCATATATGAAATACATTTTTAAAAAGATAAAAAAACATAGACACCAATAAAATGAAATTATTAATAATATGAAAACGGTGTATAACACACAACCTATATGCACTATTCAACACAATAAATATTTTATTTCACATGCGTTATAAAATATAAAAATTATAAGAATATAGGAATAAAAGAATACAAGAATATAAGAGCACTTTTTTATTATCTTTGAGTCGGAAAAGTGGACTCACATCAATAATAACTTTTAGTATGTATGAAAATTTTCTCAATATTCACTGTAACTTAACAATATCGCATACAATATTTTGAATCTTTCCGTAACCTTCTAAAAATTTGTTTCATAGACAAAAATTTTTGATTTTCTCTTACATCACACATTCACTAATATAAACTGTATTACCTTACTTAATTTTGAACACATCTCTCTGAGAAATCTGCGTGATCACAACTCACAGATGTTCAGGGATGCTGATAAGAAACAATGAGAGGTATACATATCAAACTAAACAAGTCTGTCCTCTTAATGTTTCGAGACATATACAAAATTATATTGATTGTATTCTCCCTTATATCCAACTTATAATATCCAAAAATAAGCTTCAAGTTATTAAATTAATTTTAATTTTAGATAAGGAAAATTTCGAGAAATAGTGAATCCTGATATATGGCCAGTATATCAAAACACACAATTTCAAAATAAAAAAATGTAATGGCATGCAATAAGATTACTGCTGAATAAAATAATTAACAAAACAATTGAATTCAATGGAGAAAAAAGAATACACCTTGACTTTACTTTTGTTTCTTACAAAAATCAATATCTCTAGTATTAGTTCATTAGTCATTTTTCTAAAAACTTAATTTATATCTTTCACTTTAAAACACCAATTTCTATCATAACTGTTAACTCATTCGACAGCTTAAGATAAAATTATGAGAAGTATATTAAAATTTCTCAACATTTTGTATGACTAAACCTATATACTTTGTTTTCTCAATCAAAATACAAAGAAAATATCTCATTTATAACACAACTATATTATAAAAATTAAATACCATATCATATCATATATTATTCTTTTTCGTAAAGTTCTGTTCAGCAAAACTCGGTTTTTCAATGTTACTAAAATTGGAAATATACAATTTAACTAACCTCCACTTTGCAGCGTCAGAAACACACTTGGTGAATGGTCATCCAGATGCTGTTGTCACTTTATTTCTCTAGTAAAATTTTATTTATTCATTAATTTTTCCCATGTTGATACTTCACTATTTCACAGTATTAACGTGCAGACTTTCCGACGAAGTTTTTTTTTCTGGTAGTGTTGGTCCTTCCATCATTGTATCGCTGGAGCTAAATCCCAATACCATTCAGAGAAGAACATATTTTTTTATTATTATTATTATTATTCTGGTGGAAGGGATTGATATCTTTCATCATGGAGTTAGGGAATTCACGCTTCTCTTTTTTTTTCTCTCCATTAGAATGTTTCTTCCATTCACGCTAAACTGGATGGCCTCTTCAACAAAGACAGAATATCGTTCGGCGGTAAACACTGCATTATTCTCGGTGTTAAGAGCGATGTTCTTTCGGGGATCACTAGCGCGTTTTTTTTTCTTTTTCAGTACCATTTTTTATTCCGGGAATCCGACGTCTTCAGCATATTGGCATATGGTGCATTCGGTGTTCCGTCAAATTCTCCATATCAGTTATTATGGTCGCTGGCTTTAGTTTTTATATTAAAATTATTTTATAAAAAAGATTAGTTTTCTACGTTAAGATTTGAAATTTAATGGCAAATAAGATCCTGCCGGCTTTAATTCTGTCATTATTTTGGAGACAGAATCAGATTAAAAGTTAGAAAAAGAGACGGTTATTATTCAACCAATTCTGATCTAAGAGCAGGGAGTAAAAAGCACGCCATGGTGGGGGTTTCAAGTGGATAACACTTGAAAAACATATGGTAAGTATCGCTGCTTTGAAGATGGTGCTTGCAAGTTAATGCTGACATATGTTGACTATTAAATCTAACGATCTGGAATTAGACATGTTTATTGGCTAGGCCATATATTCGGAAGAAACAAATGGGTGATTAGTTTGATACTTGAATATGGGGACTGAGACGAATAAAGTGCTAGATAGGGAATTTAATTTTTAATCTAAATTAATTATCCTTATATATATATATATATATATATATATATATATATATATATATATATATATATATATATATATCAAAGGATTACCTCAGGGTGGTCGAGCTAGTAATTGTTTAGCGAACCTATATTTACATTTTTTTAAATAGATCATATTGTAAATGATTCTTACTTAATTTATCGTTATATAGATGATATAATAATTTTTGGTAAAAATAGTGAATACAAACCAAATATTACGTTCTACCCTGATTATCTCAAGCTCCTTAAAACTAACTTCAACTCTAATATGGTGGAATTCTTGGATTTAGACTTGCATCTTATTAACAATAATGTAGTCAGTAACATTTTTGACAAAAGAGATTCGTTTAAGTTCCATATAATTAAAATTCCCGTATGGAATTATTAATTTGCATATATCAATTTACAGAAATATCATTTTGAATTTCTTATTTAGAAATGATAACTTAACTACCCACAAAATAGATAAATACAATAATATAAAACAATTTTTTCAATGTTGTTTAGATCATGAATACCCTTTTAATTTCTTAAGAACTTATATTCATCACAAAAACATTAAGCGTCTTGCTACTTCGAATTCTAAAACCACCACACAACAATAGGATTTCCAAGTCAGCATGTTAGTGCTCTTGCTGTGAAGATTATATCATAACACTCATATCACAGTTTTCATTTTTTCCACACATCTTGAACACCTTACACATTGTTGACAACCAACCAAATTAGAGCCTAGCAAATTTACATTTTTGACAATCAACCAATTCAAATTCTACCGTATTTGATTGTCGTCTTTTTTTTTATACCTGTCTTTTCTGGCTGGTTTAAAAGTCAGCTCAAAAGATGTGTTTATGTATTTTCGAATTTTTTAACTTGGTGAATAATCGATTTTCATTGATGTCAAGACGCTTGATTCTCCTCGTAAAAGCTCTGTGAGTAAAGAAATTTTGTTAAATTATTTCTTGAAGATACTTTTCTTATGTAATTGTTTTAGCATTTTTCTACTTTTCTTACGTAATTATTTTGTGATTTTCCTGCATTAAGAATTTGGGAGAGTTTGTTACATAATAGTAATGAGTGGTTTTTTCATACTCTCTATAGTTATCCAAACTCTGAAGTTTTGTTTATTTTATTTTATTTGGTTTTCCTACCGAGTTGCAAAGGGGGAAGGTTGGCGCCTTCAAACTAGTTTAACCCCACTTATTCGGTCCTAAGTCCAAAATTGCTTTCTGACTCGCTAGGTTCTTCTTTTTTGTAGTTTCTTTTTTTATTTCTCTATAATTTTGTTCTTCATGTTCAGGTTTTATATTTTTATTATGCTATTTCTTGTTATGTTCTTTATCTATTATTTCTTATTTTTGATATATAATACATATTTCTTTTATAATATATATATATATATATATATATGCGTGGGTGGTTGGGAAATACCTCGCCGAAGAATATTTGCCTTTTAGCAATTTAGATAAAAATGCCGTGCAAAAATGGATGAGAAAGCTTGGTGGTTAATGAGCATCTTTTTTTATACAATTCCTGCTATTGTGGTACACTCTCTCCCTATATATATATATATATATATATATATATATATATATATATATATATATATATATATATATATATATCTTGTTCAAATTTTCAATCGTTAATAAAATACTTTTTATTCATCCACACAAGTTCAAATACAAATTTTTAAACTTGTAATTGAGGACACTTGATTTTAATACAGTTTATTCAAATATTAATTATTTACATTTAATTAATGAATAAATAGTAAGAAGCAAAAATAATAGCCGAAAACGATATATAGAAAGTAAAACCACTCTTGGCGCCCCTGTAGCACAATGGAGATCTCTTTGGACTTCTAATCAAAAGGTCGTGGGTTCGAATTCCACCTGGAATGGCTTAATTTCTGAAAATGTGATTTATTTTTTCGATACTATTTTATTGGAATAATTCAATTTTATTAGTTAATCAATAGTAACAAACAAAAAATAGTTCCGCATCATACAAAGAAAGGAAAATGGGAAATTGCAAGGTAAATCGACTGTCTATTTTGTCACTTAATATTGTGATTCTGTCATATGTGTATATATATTTATATTAATTATAATTACTTCGGGAATAATAACTAAAATAAATTTTTCCTTGTTGACCTGCGTAGGAATTAACTGATTTTTTTTTATAATACTTGGTGTTTTTTTAAGTAGAACATTTTAACAAATACAGAACATATACATGATACAAAACTAATATATAGTATATGAAAAAGCACAAACGGTTTCCATGTATATTAACAAGTGTATAGAATAAAACTTTCTGAGCATTCAAGTTTTTATACAAAAGGATGCCAGTTGGAAGTGCGCAACTCTTAATGTATTATTAGTCATATTGAAAAGTCTAAAACAAAAGATTATTTTTTAAAAAAAACTTATTAATTTACTCAAAGTAAACAAACGAAATGCATTCTGACGCACAAAAAAATAAAATATGCATTTACATTGATATAATCATATATATATATATAATATATCATATATATATATATATAATATATCATATATATATATATATACTATATGTATATATACATATATATGTAAATAAACTGTGCTCTAATAAACTAAATTTTTTGTTAAATATATAGGTTTTTTTAGGATTCTTTAACAAGAAAGTCTTTTAGCCCGAAAAATAAAAATTCATACCCTCTCAATTTTGTGTTAAACGATTTTCACTGCGTGTAAATTTTCTATAAACTATTTTAATGATCCGAACTTTAAGATCCCTTAATGATATTTGTTTATCTAAAAAATAAAAATGAATGTTTGTATGTATGTATGTTTGACCTCGCTTCACTTCAACACTGTTCAACCTATCACTATGAAAATTTGCATGTATATGTATTTTTTATGGAGAAGAGTTTTGTGCTATTTTCTTTGTTGCAGCTCCCCACCATGTGGTGCTACAGCATAACAACTTCCGCACAGTTCAATCAATTGCCAAGTTGCGAACTTGACTATCACCAACATTTCGCTATGTTTCCATTGAATTGCCGTTTAATTTAAGGAACGGCGTTGCTTGCGAATATTACAATTTTAAAAGAATAACGACAGAAAGTAATATTAACGTATTACAATTCTAGATATAAATTATTTACACTATTTTAAGCATTCATTACACACAGTTTGTAACAATGTTTTTCTTTTGCTGAGCAAAGATCAGCTTAGGAAGGTGTTTTCAAAAATAGACCCACAAGAAATTTATGGAGCGTTATAAATTTAAGAAATCATTTTTATCAGCTATTAGATCTACAGACTTAAAATTTAACAAACATGTGTTTGTTTGTTTTTGTTTAATATGCAATTAACTTAAAATTACCTCATTAATAACTTCTTTATCAATTAATCTGTATTGTATAATTTTTCAGTTCACCCGGGCGAAGAACGGGTATACCAGCTATTACACTTATAAATGTATCCTTACTCTACAGTGTACCAGTGTATTTTTTAATTATGTTAACAATACTAAGTGTAGTACACTGGTGTGCAAAACTTAAGCAACAGGTGGTTTTATTGCCATAACTTCACGAAAAATCATCTGAGAGACATGAAATTCAGAAATGAGGGAGAGTATTATGTACGTAAAATATGACGAAAGCATCGGCACTGAAAAAGGAATACAATGCATACGGTATGGAATCAAACAAAAACAAGCTTTATTGAACGCATAGTATCGTGACTCATGATGGTCTATCCAACGAGAAGAACAACAAGCAGATGTTCCTTAATATGGTATATGCCATCCCCTCACTGCGATGGTTGCTTCGCACCGTCTCCGCATACTCAGAACCAGCTGGTGCAACATTTCTTGCGGTAGGAGTGTCCATTCTTCAATAAGCATCTGTTTGAGTTGTTGGGTGTTCTCCGGATGATGTAAGCGAGCTGCAATACGTCTCCCCAAAGCATCCCACACATGTTCGATTAGATTTAAATCTAGAGAGTACGCTGGCCAATCCATTCCAGTGATATCTTCACTTTCCAGCAGCTCCTGAACAGCAAGAGTCCGTGCATTGTCATCCATAAAAACGAAGTCTGGGCAAATGGCACCTCGGAACAGACGCAGAAGTACCTCCTCACAATAGCGATCCCCGATTACAGACTCTCAATCGAAAATGTGGAGCTCAGTTCACCCGTTCAGCATAATGCCTCCCCAGACAAGAACTCCAGGACCACCGTAATGGTGTCTTTCCTTGATGTTACTGGTATAAAACCGTGTCCCCATCTCTCTCCAAATCTAAACGCGTTGAGAATCGCTTCTGGTACTGAACCGACTCTCATCCGTAAAGAGGACACGACTCCATTGACAGTTGTCCAGTTTTTGTGCTCTCTGCACCACTGTAAACGGTGGCGTCGGTGGTCAACTTCCAGCGGGAGGCAGCGTTCAGGACGGCGGGCGAGTAGGCCGCCTTTGTGAAGGCGTCTGGTCACAGTGAACCGCGACACTTATCGCCCCGTTGCTGTAGAGAGTTGCTGAGCAATGACGCTTGCTGACTCCCGTCGGCCTCTTTTCGCCTGCAGGATGATATATCGGTCATCTCCTGCAGTTGTCGTCCTCGGGCGGCCACCACCATCCTTTCTAAAAGCTGTACCTGTGGTTTGGAACGCTTTCCAAGCGTGCGAAACGGCACTTTTGTTGATTCCGAACTCTGCAGCTACACTGGCGACGGTACGCCCCTGCTCCAGCTTTCCGATCATTCTTCCACGTGTGAAGTCGTCCAGGTGATTTCTTCTAGCCATATTTCACGAACTGACTCACTGGCACTTGCAGCGAATATGTTGCATTGAGTCTGCGTCCTTCATTTTATTTTACTGTTGAACAGCACGCGCCGACATTACGCGTTTTGCGTAGGCTAACGTCGCTTCTGACGTTTCTTTCCTGAACGTCATACGCATGACGTTTCTACTGACTTACGTGTTCACTGTACTTTTCTCCAGACCTCCTTTTCTGCAATTTCATTGTTATGTGCTTATTTTTTACATTGTTGCTTAAGTTTTGCACACCAGTGTAGTTTAATAACTACCAGTGACTCCATGGGATTGTCATATATAAAATTATATACAAAAAATAACACTTATCTCGATAATTTATACTCTTAACTGCCAATTAATAAGCTTCTTATGAAAGATGAGCGATAAAGTTGGATTTGTGAATAAATTTTTACTGCGTTTATTATTGCCCTTTAAAAGGCAAATAGTTTTAAGAAAATATTTGCTTGTATACTTAAAACAATGCGTTATAGTAAGTTGTGATTACAGACTATTTTACTAAAATATGCAGCTTACTGATACTTTATCACTGGAAATTGTAATATCGAACCAAAAGATCAATACCGGTATTCGGTATTTTTTAGATTTTAATACAGGGATATCGGTTTTAATACCGGTATTTGAAATTTTAGAAAAAGCACGAAAACGCAGGTATTTCTTTGTTTTATATTTGCCAGTTTTATTAGAGAGTTTGTGTCACAAAAAATAATTTGTAACTTATAAATTATAACAGTATGTAAAGAACACACTCAAAAAAGTAAAGAAACATCTTATTTATTTAAATCACAAAAAAATTGTAAATATCGCTATTCAGTCTGTGATACTTGTACAAATTTTTTAAATGTGATATTAAAAAAAAAACAATTCATCAATTGCACTGTCATTAAGCATGGAACGTAATTTTGTGCAATAATTTCATCCGAATTATCTTTTTTTAAAATAATCTAAAATCCCTGATGGTTTACGCTTAGAAATTGTGCTAAAATTTCTATCTTCATCGCAATTCTATTCTATCCTCTTGAACAATTTTGTATCATGTTTCGTTTTTAAATGTGTATGAGGTCCTCGTTTCTACTTCCTCCATTCATTTTTGTAACACTAGAGAACTTTTACATTGTCCCACTATATTATTTTCATCCTATAAATAATGAAACCAAATCGAACTAATAATTGATTTTTTATGTTTATTGAAGTTATTCTCATTCATTTTTATGGGTTATTATTCATAAGTATATATATATATATATACATATATGTATAATATAAAAATATTTTGAACCTTAAAGTATGATGTGCAAATACATTGTAAATAACAAACTCACCAATTAAAAAAATATCAAAATATTACTCACTTTCTTCATAGTTACGACCTTGTTTACACAGATATGAATATCAGTCTACGAATGCTGAGCGCGTGCAGTATCGCTCTGAGCTGTAACAGGATATTTTTGGCCCACCTCTTTGTATGATTCACATATTTTATCACTTCTCTTAACTGTACGACACAACTTTGTAATCACAGTTTAATTAATTTTCCCCGTTAGGGAGACACAAAAATATAAACGTATATTATTTTGAGATGTTGGTGATCCCTGAACATATAATAGGGACAATTTTCGGAAAGTTCTAGTAAATATACAGAAAACCGGTATTTAATCTTGTGAATACCAGTATTTCAAAATTGTATAAAAAAAATCACTCAAAATTCCTGTAATCGGTATCCCGGTATACCGGTATTGCAATCCCTATTTATCACAAACATTTTTACCATCAATTACTTCTAGGATTCGTAAATTTAAAATAACTTTACTCTGTTCAAAAATTTGCAATTTTTAGAGATAAGTTAAAAATGATAAATGATTTTATATATGGAAAAGTATAAAGATGAATTTTACCTTCTACTTCATATCTAAGTGAAAAGATAGTTCAGTATTTTAATTTTTATATTCTTTAAATATGGAACATCTATCCGTTTCATAAAATAATTATATATTTCAGCGAAAGTGGGTTGGATTTGTTGAATAAATAAAATTGTTACTTTTTTATTTTTCTAATTAAGCTAATTAGTAATCATAATAAAATACATAAATACCAATTATTATAAGGAAATGAAAATTACTAATAATTAATAGCTTAACTTCTTCACCTTCTGAGATAGAAATGTATTTGTTTGTTCACAGCTATGATTTATCAAAATGTTTCACCATAAATAAACAAAACCGAACTCAAAAGATTAATTCGATATTCGAGTTCAGGATTTTTTTCCCCACGATGTCATTCGATCCAAAAAGGGAAACGAAAGGAAACTTCCAAAATGTTGCTTCATAAATCTAAACTTTCAGAAAAGGCAACTAAAAAGTTATAGCTCATCCATTTTCGCACTCGGGACGTATCAGCACATCGGAAACTTCGTATAAAGAATCTAGATGCATCTAGGGCTGTCTGTCACCAGATGAATTTTTTCACCTTTTCTTCCTTTCTTGTGGAATATGAATGAGAGGGTGCCAATATATTTATTTAGGTAAAAAAAAGTAAAGCTACAGTAAATTTTTAGATTGATTGTCTGTCATCTAAAAATCAAATTTTGGTCAGAGGTTGTCATTCTTCAATCTGGGATAATATGTCTATAAAAAGAGAGGGATAATTTTGAAGTTCAGGATAAAAAATTAAGTGTTAGGATTTTATTTTTTTTAATTGATGAAGGAGAACCCCACGAAAAATGTTAAATATTTAATTCGTATTTAATACGTGGTATATATTGCTACAAATGCTGTGTAAATAATACTTAAAGTTGTGTAAATAATTTATATTTGGCGGTGCAATACGTTTATTTTACACTACGTTGTATTTATTTTATGTTAAAAATTGAATTATTCGCAAGCAACGCCGTCCTTACATTGTAATGATAATTTAATGGGAAATTTGCGAAATCTTGGTGGTAGAGCCAAGTTGGCATCATTTTTGGTGCCCAAGTTGGTGACCATTTTTGGCAGGTTCAGGACCCTATGGATTATTCTGGAAATTAGTGGAGAAATAAACAAATTTCATGATCTATGACGCAAGCGGATCTCTCTCGAAGAAACCCTGAAGCCTATAAATAGGGAGACGCTCACCGAAACTAGTCAGCATTGTTCAGACTAGCAGTTACTAGTCTTTCCTTAACCGTGAAGAGCCGACTAGTGATTAGGGGGGCTGTTGAATAGGACGAGTGGTGCTTGTGAATAATCTTTACATAAGGGTAGTTTAGGCACCGATAGTTGTGTCTGAGCTCTGTAGGTGTGAAGACCTTCTGATACTTATTCTGCTTATTCTGCTGCTGAATCCTTTATTTCAAGGATTGTTTTCTCGACAATAAATTTCTATCACTCCCTTAGGACAAGTCCTTAGGCAGTCCAAACAAGACAGTCCTTTAGGTTTTTTGCGACTGATATGCATAAAATTCAAGAACCCCGAGCTACGTAACAATATTATTTAACCAACATTCGTTAGTATTTCTTAAACCCCAGCCGGTATTAAAGCTACACAATTTTATTAAAATTTGCAGCAAATCATTATTTAAAATATAATTGACATTCAATGTACACAGTACGAAAAATTACAATGTTAGTCCAATAAAAAGCCTAAAAAAAAGAAATGTACAGCAGCAAGTAAAAATTCAAAAAATATGTTAAAAAATGTCATAATATTTACGCAAAAGTAAAGTAATTAATATAAATAAAGTAATTAAAGCTATTAAAAGCAACCTATATTGAGAAATCCTATTTATTTTAAATCGCTTCCTTTATGCGGAATTTAAATTGATGACTTAGCTTTAAACTTACAAAAAGAAAAGTAATTCCATAATCCGTGGATTAAATTCGTGAATAATTTCTCGTAAATCTGTAAATATATGGAAAAAAGCCTTTTGTGATAAAAAAAAAATTAAAAAATATATTTTAATAGAATTCAAGTGTTGTATCTTATCGCATTTTTCTTCGCCCTTTTTTGAAATTCAACCTAAACAAATCTTCAGAACTTTTTTTTCTTCGAATTTTAGGGCGTATTATACTTTTTGATTTATGTTTAAAAGTCCTTTGTTCGGATTTGAACCAGGTTTCTGGTACTTAATACATTAAGTATATAATTTCATCATCATCCTTTGACGTAATCATTACGTCGTAATGATAAACAATTCGATATTACATTAGAATACAACACCACTTTAAGCAATACAACGGTAGTGTAAGCAAATAAACGCCTCTTTGCTTTGTGTTATTTTAAAACCGTGTAAAAAATTGCTGAGTGCACGTATTATTAAAATAAACGCTTTGAAATATCAGTACTAGATTGCTTTTTTCAATTCCTACTATTATATAGCTCATTCCCTATGTAAATTTATTAAATTCCTACTATTAGCTTACACTCTCTACATATTTATTTCTTTAGTTATCTTGTGGTGGAATTTTTTCAATTGTTCATGACTTACATTTTAAAGCGCCCATTGAGCTGAAATTTTATATACATGATTTTTTTGGATGACAATACAATAATTTAATTATAATTAATAAAACTTAATTGATTTAAACTAATTATTTAAAGAATTACTAATACAGCCACGTTGGTATCATTTTTGGTGACTTAGTGACCATTTTGGAGACTTGTGTCAAAACTTGAAAATATTTCTTTGAACATTCAGTTTAACTGAAATTTTATATACACGATTGTTTTGGATGACAATACTATACTTAAGTCATTATTAATAAAAATTAATTACCACTTAATGTTGTGATTCTGTTCTATGTATATACATGTTTATATTAATTGTAACTATTTAATAAAAAAGTAATAAAATAAAATTTTTCTTTGTCGATCTGCGTAAGAATTGACTTAATTTTTTATATTACTTTTTTATATATATATTTATCTTGTTCAAATTTTTTCAATAGTTAATAAAATACTTTCTATTCGTCCAACCAAGTTCAAATAATTTTTTGAACTTGTAGTGAATGACACTTGATGTTAATGCAGTTTTTTCAAATATTAATAAATTAATTTAATTTAATTAGATTAATTGCCAATTTTTGACTCCAACTTAGATTCATCTCTATTGTTGTAATAATGTAACCGTTAAAACAAAGACAAAAGTTGGCGTCGAAAACCAGTTTTTCAGCCAAACTAGCCAAATCGGATGTGCATTGTTACAACAATGCAGACAAATCATGCTCTTTTTTCAATTCCTACTCTATTAGTTTACTCTCTCCCTATATATATATACTTATTTATAAATATATATCTTATTCAAATTTTGAATATAATAAAGTACTTTTTATTACTCCATTCAAAGTAGGAATTGATTTAAACAAAAAAAAATTATATTACTTGTTTTATTTTCAAAAACTCCTCTGCTCTAAAATTCAAACGTAAATATCATAAAATAAAATATTCTCACAAAACAACTAAAATTGATTGCATAACTTATATTCGTTTCAGATTTTTTTTAAAGTACGATTTTCTAAAAAGTATCAATATGAGCACGTCCCATCCTCTCAACCGCATTATTTTACTATCAACACTTTTGCCAGAATCAACAAGTTTCCGTCAGTTTAATTCTTTAGATGCTAAAGTTCAATGTTATAATGGCTGATTGGAAAAGTCTTGCTCATTTTCTATCTTAGACATTTCTAAAAGCATTTTTCTAAATTATAACTACCTCGATCCAGATATTTTTCCCAATCAGCGTTGACCGCTCTCTGAAACACAAATGGTGCTTTTTGGAAGGATTAATACAATAACTTCATACCTAATTTATGAAGGAGCACATTAATTCCAAAGGCGCAGTAATTTAAAGTCTTCTGTTTTTCACAAGGTAGTTTCTTTCGTTTATTATGATTTGCAACTCAACCGTTAGGATAAGAAAATGTACTATAAATTAAGTTTATTGCCGGGATATTTGCCATGCATAGTTAAAAACGATGGGTTTAATTATTTTTTTAAAGAATTGCAGCGTGTACGTTAGAATATATATCAGTTGAATTTTTCAAATAGTTTTCTTTTAGGAGAGAAAGAAAGATTCAGTAATTGATTGTGACACTCTTTGGTAATTTAAAAATACATGTAAAAAACTCAAACTTTCTTTCTTTTCAGCATATTTAGTAATTATTCGATAAATACCGGAACAAATTTTGTCAACTGTGTAATACCTCATTGAAAAAACGTAACCGATTTATTTATTTTTCATGGATTTAAAAGCTGCTACAAATAATCATACGGATAAAAACGTACATTTTTTTAAAAAAAATTAGTTCTTTTTTACTTGTTTTGCTATTTTTTTCCATAATAGCTATTGATAAATAAAGAAAATTAGAATCTTTCAAATTCCTTTTTAAAAAAGGTGCACGTGTTAACATATGAGTAAGATCTTTCAAAGAGAAATTTGTTAAAAATTTACACACAGTAAATTTTTAAATAAATCATTTTTGCAACTCTTTCTCAATGAGTTTCGAAATAACTTTTTGGGAAATTTATTTTAGGGATTGTTTGATTGATTTTAAAACCTCACATTGTGAAAGAAAAGTGATGTATGTTAATTAGGATGACTATTTCAAGAGATCTGAAGTGAGGATCTGGAGAATGTTGAGATTGTAATTGTAAGAGAATATTTTTGCCGTTGTAAGTTTAAAGATCGAGTTCCACTATTTGTTATTAGAATTGGTGAGTTTCATCAAAATTTATGAAGCTTTGAAAGTCCTTTCGTCTTTTTTTAGTGTCGGAAACTACGTGGCTGTAATCCAAGTCTTCTCGCAAGATTTAATTGAATATTTACTAACATTGGTTAGGATTCGAGGAGTTTTTCACTTTCTT
This sequence comes from Trichonephila clavipes, assembly GCA_019973935.1. Lineage (NCBI taxonomy): Eukaryota > Metazoa > Arthropoda > Arachnida > Araneae > Nephilidae > Trichonephila > Trichonephila clavipes. The sequence goes on along the minus strand of BMAU01007140.1, from coordinate 115,531 downwards.
CGTTTATTTGACATTAAGATAGTAAGATTAGAATATATATATATATATATATATATATATAAACGAGGGTTAGGGGAAAAGTCATAGCAACTATTTTTTTCTTGAAGATACCAGCCCGGTTGGAAAATGTGACATATACAGACGAAAGTTCAAGGTGTTAATTACATGTGTGGACAATGAATAGCAATGAAATATCGTAATTTTATTACGGTAGTATACATGACAATATGGTCTTCAAGTTTCAAAAGAATGACAACACAGTACACATAATGTTGAGATTGCAAACCTGTGCTTACAGACCCTTAATGTAATCCAAGAGCTGTTCGATGACGGCACATGCCATGTCGGTCCGTACACTGACCGGTCGTCTCGAACGTTGCTCCTCACTGGTTGACACACGTCCTTCATTAATTGTCAATATTTTTAATCTAGCTACAAAGCCTGAAACAAAATTAAGGTAAAAGTTTACCCTTTATTTTCAGCTAGTCTCGAAGTCGATCGGGTCCGAGCAATTTTATTTCCAACTAAATTAAGCACACTCGCAATCATTGATGAGTCTGTATTCACAATGGACAACATTTAATGTACATTTAAATTGAAATTTAAGAGAAAAAAGAGAAAGCTTAGATAATTAATTCAAAATTACAGAAGGAAATATCGGCACGTTTGTTTTACATTCTACTGTTTCAAAAAGGTAAAAATATACAGTCACAGTTGTAGCTAAAAGTTCAGCTCGCGGTTTTAGGAAGAAGTGGAAGTTGAAGTTTCGACCTCCTTACTGAAAATTTCCTATCCACCGTGCTACTGTGCGGTACGGTAAGACATTATTCCTAAGGACTTCCACTAATTCAATGTGCCATTCCATCACATTTCTCTCTCGGAGAACAGCTATTTTGATGTATGCGCGCTGCTCAACATGGCTTACTTCCATCTCACACGACACTCACCAACTGAATGATTTCACAGCCCTCGCTTAGCTACTACCAGATATCACAGAGACATCTGATGTTCTGCATACACACTATGTCTTCAAAACTTCCTCACGACACATATACGCTTGTAATCCGTTCACATATTTATAAGAAAAAAATAGTTGCCATGACTTATGCCTCAACCCTCGTAGAAAGCGTAAAAGTTTTAAATTGTTCTTTGATCATTTATTTCCCAAAACTAGTATGAATTCTGTTCCATTTCAGGTTTAATATTCTGACTACTCTATAAACTTTATATTCTTCATGTGTACTGAAATTATAGTCACTTATGTAGCAGTCGTTTTCTTAAAACAAAAAAATGACCAATGATGGTAAATCATATGCGACAAAGGTTTTTCTAAGTATATATATAACAGCTTAGTAAATTATTAAATAACTTTACTAATGCACACAATCATATGTTTGGGAGGGGAGAAATTAATTCAAGGTCTAGTTTAACTGAATTAAATAAAGCAAAAATTTTAAACACAGTAATCTATAAAATTAGCAAATGTACTAAGACTAAGTACGAGTACTCTGCGCATTAAAAGGACCACGCGTTTTCAAATTAGCGAAAATAAAATAATAAATAAAAGCAAAAAATTAAAATGAGAAAATCCTACATGACTGCATTATACCGAAAACGAAACAGAACAAAATATAGAGAATTTATTTGTACTTTCATTATTTTACCGAAAAGCAAAAAAGTTTATATGTTGATAGAATGAGTAAATGACAATGCTGTGAAAATTAACTACTGACTGTTATGAGAATAAATATCAAAGTGTAATTTTATAGTTGTTTATAAAAGAAACATTTATTTCGTTATTTTCCCCCCTAATACTAGAACGTCCGTCGGTTTCGATTGGACACCGAAACCTGTTTAGTTTTTTCTTCTTTCCGCATTTTGTCAAGGATTTTAAAAAAAATTCGCGACTTTTAAGCACTTTTTGTACTGATTACACAGAAAACGTTGTGTGGCTCTAGATTAATTAGGAAAGATTTTGCAACTAAATATACCTAGAACGTCTACTGGTGTCGTTTCGACCCCCAAGCAATTTATCATTATAAATAGCTGCCGTTCAGGAAAATGATAATTCACAAGTAGATACCATTAGTAAAATAAACTTCCGGAAGTAGTATGACACACATTTGTTTGATTTTGAATGCATTGTTATTGGATTTACAGCGAAAATGAGTGTGCTATACTAAAACCTTTTTGTCTAAGTGTTTCACTATATAGCATTTGTTTATCTGCTCATAAGAAACATTCGTTCGATTTTCAAATCTTGTGTAGATTATAAACTCTGAAAAAAACGATGACTCGTAGAAAAGGTCTAAGACTTGTCGAAATTGCTAATTCCTTGCAGTTGGTTGGTGAAGAGCTGTCTTGTTCTTAATTTAAATTGCAATGAAGATATAAGATTGAATAAAAGTGACTGTGAAGAATCTGAAGAAAGCGGATGAGATTGATATAATATTCCCAATATATATATATATATATATATATATATATATATATATATATATATATATATATATATATATATATATATATACATATATATATATATATATATATAAATATATATACATATATATACATATATATATATACATATAAATATATATATATATGCATATAAATATATATATATATATATCACTAATAATGACACATAATGGATACCGTATAATAGAAATCTTTTGCTAAAAAGCAGTTGTTCAGTTTCGTGAAACATAGGATCAGAATCAGTTTTGTATAATATAAAGGGTCATAATATATGATAATTACATAAAATAATATAAAAAGTTGCAATTATTTAGTTATAATTATTTTATATAATTGGCATCGTGGTGTCGAAACAACAACAGTGGACGCTTAAGGGTAATCAAAATCCCGGACGTTCTGGTGTTAAACTAATCTTCAATTAATACTTAAATTCTAGAATAAAAAAACACCAATATTATATTTAAATTAAAATATTGTGGTCATTATAAGAAGTTATTCTACTCGCATACCGAAATTCTCCAATATAGCATTAATTTTTAGCATTAAAATAAACAAAAACTAACTCGACTGACAGGCCATGTAGTAGATTCTAATGTAAATATAATTTTTAGTATCAATAAATACTTATTTTTTATTTGTGAAATATTCGGTTAGGTCCTTTTTTTATTATCTTTATGAATACAAATGGATGTTTATATACACTGATGTGAAAAAATTAAGGATGAGACAGTTTTTTCAATATAACTTTGTACAAAAGCTTTCCAAATCAACACATTTAATACCGTAAGATCCCCAATAAGTAAGGACATGTGTAATGTAAGCAACACTAACTGAAAGAGAAATCAGAGGGATAAAAAGAAGCTTGATTGAAAAAGTAGCATGGAGCGCAATGCGACTGAAGGCCGAAACATCCCTGTGATGGGTGTCCGGCAAGAAAAAGTCCGGTCTTTAGTAGAGAATATGATCTCCCCTGACTGCTAGGCAGGTTTCACAGCGTCTGCCCATGCTGAGAATGAGGGTGTCAATGAGTTGTTGAGGCATTGCTGCCCATTCGTTTTGCAGCGCTAATCTAAGCTCCCGAATCGTTACTGGTGGTAAGGTACGAGCTGCCAAGCGTCTGCCTAGAAAATCCCATATATGCTCGATGGGATTGAGATCCGGAGATCGTGCCGGCCAATCCATACGTTCAATATCCTCACTCTCTAAAAGCTGTTCGGCAGCTACTGTGCGATGACATGGTGCATTGTCGTCCATGAAAAGGAACTGCAGACCCATAGCGCCTCTAAAAAGACGCACATATGGAAGAAGAATCTCGTTACAATAACGGGTCCCGTTGACTGAACCTGCGTCGAAGATGTGAAGGTCTGTACAACTACCAAGCATGATGCCTCCCAAAAGAGAACACCGCGACCTCCATACCTGTCCCTTTCAAAGATTTTCGAGGGATGATTGCGGCTTCCCCGCTCTCTCCAGATGAGTATGCGATGAGTATCGCTACTCAAACTGAATCTGCTCTCATCTGTAAAGAGTACTCGTCCCCATTCATTGTCTCTCCAATTTCTGTGTTCCCGGCACCACAGAGAACGCCTTCTCCGATGGGCAGGCGTTAAAGGTACACAATGTACAGGGCGTCGTGCAAACAGACCACCACCGTGCAGTCTTCTGGCCACGGTAAAACGCGATATCGTGTGTCTAGCGATTTCTACCGCTGTCTGCCGCCTGTTTCTTCTGGCCTGTAAGACAATGTACCGGTCATCTGCGGGTGTGGTTCCTCGTGGACGACCACTATTGAACCCCCGGATAGATGTTCCTGTAGTTTGAAATTGTCTCCAAAGTCGTGAAACGATGCTGTGAGCAATTCCGAACTCTTCAGCCACACTTGTCACACTGCGGCCTTCCTCCAAATTCCCAATGATTCGACCTCGGGTAAAAGCATCCAGATGTCGTCTAACAGATTGATTATTTGCCATTTCTCGCTGAGGCAGCAACTCGGTGTGATTTTAACTGCTATACGGCGTGCAATCTCTTTGCCAGAAATACTGATCTTACACCGACAACATGCTTTATACTACTCAGACACTCCCTCATTACGTTTACCTGCATATCTGTGCATGTGCTACCGTACATCACCTTACTTAATTTCCTGATTGGTCTATCTGTCCGCTCTGCCTCTTCGTTCAGCTGATATGCTAATGTTTTGACTTCGTCCTTAATTTTTGCACACCAGTATATATGTACTCGCTCCCACATCACTCAACCAATCGCCATGAAAGTTGGCATGCATATATATTTTGTGAAAAGAGTTTTTGTGCTATCCTCTTTGTTGCACCTCCCCACCAGGTGGCGCTACAGCATATAAATTTTTGCACCGTTCAATCAACCGCCAAGTTACCAACACGGTCACCAAAAATAATGCCAAAGTGGCTCTGTTAGCAAAATTTCGCTGTGTTTCCATTGAATCGCCATTGTAATGTGATCAACGACGTTGCTTGCCAATATTACAAATTTTACGCAAAATAAATACAACAGAAAGTATTATTAACGTATTATACATTCAGCTATAAATTGTTTATTTGTTTATACAATTATAATCATTTATTACACAAATGTTTAACAATATGTTACTTTCGCTGAGCAGAGATCTGCGTAAGGAAGTATTTTCAAAAATAAACCCACAATGGAGTTACGGGCGAATTATAAACAAAAAAAATCATTTTTATCAGCTATCAAACTTACAGACGTAACATTTAACAATTATGTTTTTTTTTTTCAGCTGAGATGCGCAAAAACCTTTTTTTTTTGTTTGTTTGTTTATTTTGCAATTCACGTAAAATCAACTCATTAAAAACGTCTTTATTTTTCAATCTGTATTGTTTATTTGTCAAATTAAACGAATAACTTTATAAATATATATAATTGTAATTAAATGCTTCCAGTTTTGAACTCGTTAATTTTAATCGTAATCTAGTAAATTTGAAATTTTATAGATATCTAAAATATTCATATTTCATATTTTTCATAGAATTTTTTTCAAATTTTATGGTTGTCAAATGTTTGCAAATAATTGCTCTTGTAGAAACATGGATTTTTACACGGAAAGTGTGTAAATAAGTAAACATTTAACTTGTTGATTTTACTTCATATGTTCTATTTTATATTTTTATAAATTGTTGCTTTTCTTTTATCATCATGTTAATAGATTTTCATACAAAACCTTCAAATGTCCATGTAGTTTAAAAATGACAAAGATCAAAGTATAGATATTCAGACAGAGCCATAAATTTATAACATAAATCAAATGTATTATTGATTTAAATAGAAATAATGAAATATATATACACCTATCATTTTATTCATTTCTAAAGTATTTTTATTGAAATAGTATTTTGTTTTTATATTTATAGAAATCACAGGAAACTAGAACTTATTCAAAAGCTTAAAGCTTAACACTAAGGGAAATAAACAAAAATGTAGAGTAATACCTTTTTCCTGGAGCAAACGAAGCTAGCACAATTTAAATTTGCTCATGCTGAGGTTTTTGCTATGCAAATGCAAAGATCTAATCGAATAAATCAAATTAGAAATTTGTTTTAAAAAATTGTTTACATAATACTCGTGTGAAAGTTCTTTAATGAACAGGAAAGTAATAAATAAGAAAAATAACTTTTTAAACATATTGGCATTGATTTTTCAATCAGTCTTTTCCAATTTACTATTCTATTCAAACGTTAGAAAAATCTCATCGTAGTTTTAGTAAAACATTTTTCCCCTTGTGTGTGTGTGTGTTTAGGATTGTTTCAAAGAGAAACAAATTTTTTTCTCGTATTTCTCATCAACTATGAATTAAAATTAATTTCAAAATATTAAGTAAATGTTTTAATTATTGAAATTGCAATTTAGTTTGCTTATAAATTATGTAAATATTATTTAATACTCATATTTAATTTTTTTCCGGGAGGAGGGAATGGCGTATCAGTTCCACAAAGTTCAACAATAAACGCAGTTGATTCTATATCAGACAATATTAAACATATATTTTAAATATAAAGACATAATCTGTTCATTTTGCAAGCAATGCAGTTCACATCATTATTTAAATACAAATTTATTTTATCTTCATAAGACAATACAATGAGAAACGTAAAAATAATACTTTTTTAGTGCACTTAAAATAAAAGCTTTAAAAAAAAGTTGCATTAGTTGAACTAAGAAGGTTATGGTTTAATTTCTTAATTGGCATAATTCAGTTGCAATAATGGACCAATATTTCATTTTGAATGGTAGTAATGGATTTATTTTTGCAATCATATACAACAGCTAAATTAAGAAATTTTTGTGATATAACTGTGCTTTTATTAAATCTAAATTTATTTATGCGTTTCGTTGTCTGATGTTTTCTCTTCGTAAGACTATGTCAATTGTTGACAAAAAAATGTATTGAAATTAAACAAATTTTTCAACATTCGCGACCCAATATTCAATCATCATTTTCACCGAGCCTCCATACAATAACAATGTATTGAATTCAATAATACTATACTTTGACACTAAAGGAGCAATATATGAATTCATTATCTCATGTGCCACCAACGTATATAAACGTGTCGCTCAGCCAAAGCATGAATTTTCTGGACGTAAATATACGTCTTTCTGAAGTACGATATTTTCGGAGCACTGTTGTCCATACATTTATTCCGAAGGTTTTAGAATGCAATAAAATGAACTTGACAGTGTTTACGAAGAATTTACTTATTTCAGAGGATTTGTTTATTTATTCCTCTTCTCTCCTCCCCCCCCACCGAATAAAACATCAAATTACGTGCGTCTACGTGGTAAATGGTGGCATTGGAGAGCGAATCACGTAACTTTTAATCAGCAGTTAAGGAAATAATTATAAACTGTACAAATTATCAAGATAAGTGTTAATATAAGTTCATGGGGCCCCTGGTAATTATCCCACTTGTTCTTAAATTAGAATTGTTAAATGAACAATAAAATACATTGTACAGTACTGATACATTTATAAGTGTATTATATCCGTGTAAATGTGCATTTATATTGTGACATCTTCAATTGGAGTGAATTCCCATCTTCCGATTCACAATAGGTTTTATGGTTTCACCCGCTGGTCAAGGACAAGAACGACACCCATCGATTGTCCCTGGATTTTTATGATCAACCAGCTGGGGAGTGACCAGTGCACGTGGCCATGGGGCCATTGTATATTGTCTGAACTCAGGGAGTGAAGTCCGACAGACGGGTCGCCATAATAGTAAAGTAGAGCCGGCGCCCCATTGACAATAGGCGGAGCCTATCTCAAAATAATTATGTCATCTTTTCTAGGGTTTTGTGAATGGAATACTAGAAACAAGTGGCGTGATGGACAAGTGTGTCCAGATGTGGACAAGGAACTATGGCGCCTTGGGCCAGACGGCTCGGGTGTGTTTAGGCGTTGGACAAGTGTGTCCAGATGTGGACAAGGAACTATGGCGCCATGGGCCAGACGGCTCGGGTGTGTTTTGGCGTGTTATACGCCAATAAGAAGGAGGAGGTCAAGAGAGACTTTGGTGACCTGCGAATAAGAAGGAGCGAGGGGCGTGTTGTGAACACACCCCTGGTGTTTAAAAGGGTTTTTGTAGGAGACGAGAGGGACCCGGAAAAAAGAAAAAGAGAGGAGGTGACCCGAAAGGAGAGGTCGAGGAAAAGAGCTCGGAAAAGACGAGGGCTGGTCGTTTGAGGAAGCGGAGAGGAGAATCCCAGAGTTTTTTGCTTGGTGATGCTGACCAGGAATCCGAAACGCGAATGAGTAAAAACGCCTTGCGGACTGGACGGAGACAAGCTGTGGAGTGAGCGACCCCAAAACGGGGTCAACCATACTGGCTAGGCACGGAAATTATCAACTTCTTAATCTAACTAAAATCAATTTTCCTATTGGAGAAAAAAAATAAAGTATTTTTTACTCCCACAACCTTGCTGTGACGTATTTTTTCCACGCTACCATCTGACGACGTTACAGCAAGATCTAATTTGGTGGCAGCTTTGTGAGATCGGCATTTCTGTGAATAGATGCCTCGAACCTTTTATTGAGAAGAAAAAATAAAACGCCAGCCGTATGGAGTTATACCCGCCTGAGATTCTCGCACAACTTGTGAAAGAAATGTGTTTCGTCGAATTACATGCAACAAGAAGTGACCGGAGTGCCTTGCTCATGCCCATGTGTTAAAGAAGCGTGCCCACCTGAAAGGTTTACCGGAATTCCTGTATTTTCCTGCTTGTGAAGAGTGCCCGCGAAGTGCCTGCCTTCCGTTTTTTTCCCGGAGAAGGATGAGGAATATGTGTCCAGTGTTTCCACCTGCAATGTTAAGGTCAGTCTTTTTCTTTGAGTATAGTATCGGGGCAGCAATACATTATTTCTAGTTTATGTAAAATTTTTGTAAGGAAAGTAATGCTAGATAAAGTTAAAAGTCTAGACTGAGAGACTACAGAAATTATTAAGTTTGTTTGAAGTGTATTGATGTGCTATGTTTGTATGTGTGTTTGTTTATTGAGTTAGGTCGTAGTATACAGTAGTATATTTGCTTCGTTAGCACAGTTTTGCGTAGTGTATTGTCACGTTACTCTGAGTATTTTTATTATTTTGTGAAATATAATTAAGTCTCAGTCTATAGGGTACTGTTAGTTATGCTAGTTATGAGTATAATTTAGTGAAGTATAAAAGTTTAGGCTTAGTGTACGGTTAGTTACGCCGGGTAGTTGTATAAGTTTGTGTAGTACAACTAAGTATAGTGTATAGTGTAGTGTTGATTTATGTTGGATATTTGAATTGTTTTAGAGACAATTGAGATTGGATTTAGTGTTGTATTTATTTAAGCAGGATGGCGTTTCTTTTAAAGCAAACAAAAAAGTATTGTTAGAGGTTGCGATAGATTTGGGAGTCGAAGTCCATAGTACTCTAACCAAATCAGAAATTAAGAATAGAATTTGTCAGAGTAAATACTATGACGAAGAGTCAGTTAAATGTTTGTTGGAGGGTATTTTGGAAGAAGAACGTGAAAAACAGGAAATTAAGGAATACGAAGAACGTAGACTAGCTAGGGCACGTGAGTTAGAAAGATTGAGAATTCAACTCAGAAATAAGTTAAATTAAAATAAATTGAAGGCAGGGAATAGGATTAACGATCTCGCAAATGTTTGTATTTTGTCAGAAAATCGTACCACAGAAGTTAGTGAATCGGTTAACAAGTGTAGGCCTGTAAATAACCCGGTAGTTGATAAAAGCGTGGAGAACCCCACGTCTTGTGATTTTGAAAAGGAGAATTGTGATCCCCCAGTGAGATGTACGAACGTTTCCCACCCATCTGAAGTAGCACTGTGGCGATGGGTGCACAGTGGGTAATAAATCTGGATAATATCGGAAATGGCTCTTTTGAATTGAAAAGAGATAAGGGAGTGGCGAACCCTGAAGGGGATTGATTTGTGAGAATAGCTGCGAGGAAAAATATACCCTTGGGACGTTAATGGGTTGTGAAAAGCAGTTAACAGTGAATCAGGAAAGTTTTCGAAATCATACAATAGCTAAGATAGCAGGACCGTTAAAAGTGAAAGAAAACACGTGTAAAGCAGATGTGCGGAAATGCTTGGCAGACGGGTTAGCAATGCGATTGCCTCTCTCAGAACCAAGGGAGATTTATAAGGATAGTTTAGCGACGGACAATAGGTCTAACATCGGTTCAGAATTTACTTTCGAGATAGATTTACCCGGAAAAAGAGATCGCAGTACCATTTATCGTCTTAATTTAATAAAATTGTACCGTAGAAAGCCGGAATTGGCAAATTTGGTTATGGAGAATAGCTCGGAAAAAATAGATTCCGAAACTCTCTATTCGGTAAAGCTATTTATGGATTTTGGTTTTCAGGGTAATTTAAGGAAAAGTCAATTGTATTTTAAATTACCGCCTGATCGAAGTAGCTATTTAAGTATGATTAACGCTAAAAAGAAAAGAAAGGTTTCTACCAGGTCCAGGGACGATTGTTTTAAGACAGAAGGATATTAATTTGGTTACGGGAAAGCCATTTAGAATTAAAACTTGTTGTTCATCCCAGATGTTAATTAATTCACTACGAGAGGATACAGAGTATCTTTTAGATTTAGGTGTGAACGGGATGGGGCAGTCAAACCATACTCTGCCCGTTATTTGGTTAGGGAGAGTGAACCGATACCCGTACCCGCGTATCAAATGTATAAAGTATGGGAATTTGAACCAGGTGACGCGAGCCGAGATTTATTTTTTTTAAGAAGGGAAAGTTTGGTAGAAAAGATCAACGCAGCATCGTGGGTGACTGTATTGGATTTATGGAAGTGGTATTTTCGTCGTTCACTACTGATGAATTATCCGAAGCACACCAAATGCGTTATGCCAGTTGGCATGTACATTATTAAAAAATCGAGGTTTAAGTTTCTTTGTGCTTATGGTGAATGTAATTTAACGACTCGGATTTTGAGGTTGTTAGAGCCGATTGAAGTACCGCGAATGGTCGATATAGACATTCTGATGGAAATTTGGAAAAACCGTGTAAAGAAAATAGACTTTGTGTTAAAATGGTTGAGTAGGGTTGGGTCGGAAGTCGGACCGACTAAAGGTAAATTAGAGACATGGGCAAGTTTGTTCCGTGTTGACGTAATGTAGATATAGTGAAATTCATTGCATGAGCTACTGAGGCTTGTTAATTATATTCCCAATTAAAGTGTTTCCTCAATAACTAACGTAATGGAAGACAATACCATGAATTGTGAATAACCTGTTATGATGGTTGTGATAATGCTTGCTGATAGCCATAATTTAATTAAATTTAAAAAGTCTTAGTTTAAACTTCTTAATTTAAAAATTTGGTTTTTATGTCTTTTGCAAAGCTTGGAATTTATAAATGTTTATTTTGTTTATTTAATATCGTTGGAAACACCGTTGGAATAAGTACACTGGCCTCAAAAAGTTAAGGTACAACCGGGTTTTTGTGTCTAATTTGCAAATGAATGATTGTAGAAACAAAAAATTTGGAGGATATGTGCATTAAATAGTTTTTTATTGAATGCGTCATAGAAATTTTGTATAAGTGTATTGCAAAAACGATTTATAACAAAAAAAGCAATCTCTGCGGAAAAGTCCATTCTTGGAGAAAACAGCACATCACAGTGTTATGTGGTAAAATGGCAAAAAACAATACAAAAATGGGTTCTAATAAGGAATGTGTCCACCCCTAACTTGAATGCATTGGCGGCATCGATTTCCCATGCTGTTTATTAAGTTGTCGGACACCGGAATAGGAAGCGAAGACCAGACACAGAGTAAGCCTTGTTTCAGCTCATGTAACGACCTTGGAGGAGGATTTAAAGCAGCAACCTCTCTGCTAAGATAGTCCCAAAGATGTTCTATCGGGATTCAGGTCTGGAGATCGAGCTGGCCATTCCATTCGTTCCAAACCGTGATCCTCCAGATACTCCTCAACAATCCGAGCTCGGTGAGGTCGTGTATTATCATCCATCAGAATGAAGTCGTTACCAATAGCAACAGCATATGGGCGGACATATGGATCAAGGATCTCATCCCGATATCTAAGACCAGTTACGGTTCCTCCATGGAACACATGCAGGTCAGTGTGGCCACCGAGCGAGATCCCTGCCCAAACCAGGATTCCACCACCTCTATAACTGTGTTTTTCAACAGTGTTGGATTGATGGTATCTAGTGCGCTGTTCCCTCCAGATCAGTAGACGCCCTGAATCACTCTCCATTGTAAATCTGGACTCGTCTGTGAACAGCACAGAAGCCCATTGTTGCTGCGTCCAAGAAACATGTTCTCTTGCCCAGCATAAGCGGTTCCTTCGCTGTCGTCCGTTGAAGGGAACGCACATAACTGGTCTTTTTGCATACAGACCTGCATTGTGAAGACGATTTCGCACCGTAGTAGCGGAGATTCTTCTTCCTGATGCTTGAAAGTGGTCTGCAACGAGCTGCGGCACAGTAGTGGTTCTTCTCCTTCGTGAAGAAAGAGCTAGAAAACGGTCTTCTGCAGGTGTTGTAGCTTGTGGTCGGCCTGGAACAGGTCTTCTGGACACAGAATCTTCGGATTTGTATTGATCCCAAAGTCGCTGAACAACACTACGAGACACATTGAGACGTCTAGCAGCATCAGCCTGCGACAATCCCATTTCCATCCATCCAACTGCCCGCCACCTTAACGAATTGGGTAAACGACGTCTCTGAAACATTTTCTAAACTCTATTGACTATTGTCACCGAAACTGCCAACAACTGTTGAAAATCAACACAACTTACACAAAAAGTACGAAAGCTTGATATTTGCATATTTTTCTCTCACTCATAAATATACGTTCTTTTCTATAAAATAAAAGCGGTAGCAATCGTTTTTGCATTAATGTTTTTAAAGTTCGTTATTATCATTCATGTAAACTATGCATTTTATTGTTACTGCCATTTTTTTTATGGTGAGCTTCGAAAAACATGTTGTACCTTAACTTTTTGAGGCCAGTGTAGATTGGAATAAGTAGTTTGAGGATTTTTCTATTAATTATTATATATATTTAAATTACTATTTTATTTATATGTGTGTATGTGTATCTGTGTACATTGTGGAAGAAAATGGATGTTAGTGAAAATCTCTGATGTCTCTTAGTCAACCGTAGGTCAACAGATGTTTACTTCTGTAGTCATGCGCGATTAAGTGTAGATGGTTAGTAAGAGATTGGCATTTGACGCATTTTGTTTAAAAATTATAATTTAAAGGTGAAATGTAACTTTGAGTAAAAGAATCCCAGATTCGGATTTTAAGATCTAATTGTGTGAAGTGTACATTTTTTTTTAAATTTGATTCATGTATTATGTTATTTTTTTATTGTGTTTATTACCGGGATTGCTGCCCTGATCAATCTCATTGATGGGACGATCTTTATGTGTTTGATTTCTAAGAACTGAATCCAACTAGGACCAGAGCAGTCCCGTGACATGGACCTTTTTTAGGGGGAAGGAGTTGTGACATCTTCAATGGGAGTGAATTCCCATCTTCCGATTCACAATAGGTTTTATGGTTTCACCAGCTGGTCAAGGACAAGAACGACACCCATCGATTGTCCCTGGATTTTTATGATCAACCAGCTGGGGAGTGACCAGTGCACGTGGCCATGGGACCATTGTTTATTGTCTGAACTCAGGGAGTGAAGTCCGACAGACGGGTCGCCATAATAGTAAAGTAGAGCCGGCGCCCCATTGACAATAGGCGAAGCCTATCTCAAAATAATTGTGTCATCTTTTCTAGGGTTTTGTGAATGGAATACTAGAAACAGGTGGCGTGATGGACAAGTGTGTCCAGATGTGGACAAGGAACTATGGCGCCTTGGGCCAGACGGCTCGGGTGTGTTTTGGCGTGTTATGCGCCAATAAGAAGGAGGAGGTCAAGAGAGACTTTGGTGACCTGCGAATAAGAAGGAGCGAGGGGCGTGTTGTGAACACACCCCTGGTGTTTAAAAGGGTTTTTTTTAGGAGACGAGAGGGACCCGGAAAAAAGAAAAAGAGAGGAGGTGACCCGAAAGGAGAGGTCGAGGAAAAGAGCTCGGAAAAGACGAGGGCTGGTCGTTTGAGGAAGCGGAGAGGAGAATCCCAGAGTTTTGCTCGGTGATGCTGACGAGGAATCCGAAACGCGAATGAGTAAAAACGCCTTGCGGACTGGACGGAGACAAGCTGTGGAGTGAGCGACCCCAAAACGGGGTCAACCATACTGGCTAGGCACGGAAATTATCAACTTCTTAATCTAACTAAAATCAATTTTCCTATTGGAGAAAGAAAAATTAAAGTATTTTTTACTCCCACAACCTTGCTGTGATGTATTTTTTCCACGCTACCATCTGACGACGTTACAATATTTTATTATATTAGAAAGCATTTTGTTTGTTTACTTGCAGTAAATTAATTATTTTTTTCATTAATCTTTGGTTTGCGACTTTTCAACAGTCTCTCGCCCCCTTCGTACAGTTATCACGTCCCCCAAGAAGGGCGCGCCCTATAGTTTGAGAAAAGCAGCCTTAAGAAATACTGACCATTATACGTGAAATCGAAGTACAAAAATCAAATTAAAAAGCTAAATTAGTATATCTTAAATCATTCAGATAAGTAATAACGGAATATACATAATTAGAGCCATAAAGATATTTTTCCCATGTTTAAAAATTAATAAAAAATAAAACACTTATATAAAATTTCAAAGAATATATTAAGAAATTAAATACCAAATGAAGTATGTTCCGCAATGTATACTATTAACATAAACACCCAGCAGTGTATTTTGTCGAAAACTCTCTAAAATATGTTATACAATAAAATCCTTTATATAAATGTGGTTGCAAATTGTAATAAAATATTCTAAACTTAAGTTTCAGGTATAAAATGACACATTGATTATGTTATCTATCAGTACGAACATTTACCTGTCTAGCTATCAGGTACTTGTATATCCGACCGTTGTGCTCTTTCTTTAGGGTCTGCAACTAGATATCGTAATGTCCCCAATCTGCCAAAATAGATTTTCCAGTTTGTCTTTCGTGACTCTAGTATATCTAGTAAATATTACTGAATTCACCGGTATCAACCTTTGCCGGCCTAGGAGCTATCTCTCGGATCACCGATCCAATATCTCTGTTCTGCTTGGATCGCTGGAAAATCGAAGATTTAGCAAATTTCCTTTCTCTCTTCCTGCTGTCCCACAGCCTTTCGCTGGAATCATCAACATAACCAAGTCCCCCGGTCACCTTCTGCTCTGTTTTTTTTATTTAAAACCTCTTGGGGGGACCTCTCTCACGGTCCGTACAATGTCTGATTGAAAGAGACACTGGTCTTCTGCATCCGGCTTGGTCCCAATTACCATTGGTTCTTCCAGTGCCGTTCTGCCACCTGTATGGACTACGATTATCTTGTCACCATGTATCGAAAACCATATGAAGGATCTATACACTCACCTGTCACTTCGACACTGAGAACACAATCATCGGTAATTATTCCTCATAATAGACACTCCCTTCTGCACATGTGTAGCATGACCACATGTTAGAAAGAAAGAAAGAATGAACAGTTGTTGAAATGCACACAGATGTATCCTTTCTATTGTTCGCCCAGAACAGTGATTCTCAAATCGGTCTATATGGACCCCCAGAAATCTATCAGGACTTGTAAGAAGTCCACGAAAGCGAAAATACAATTTGGGGGTCCATAAGGCCTACAATAGTGAATCGTACTAAAACAGATCGTGACTAACTTTAAAATAAAATTTAATCAAGTGCAAAACCAGATTTTACTTTTTTAAATTTTTTTAATAAATTTAACAATGCTAATTTAAGATATAATGTGACAACATAAATATTAAAACACGGAATACTTCAGATTTCCTTTCCAGAATTATGTTAAAACTGTATGACATTGTAGGTGGTCAATTTTCTCAGTTTTTTACAGACAATTTGTCAGGACACTTTAATCTAATTCAATATTTAAAGGCCTTTTATTCAGATTTTGAAACTAGGTTTGAGAATGCTTTGAAAATGGTTTGTATTACCGTAGTCACAATGAATTTATGTGGTAACATCCAAAAATTAATTTCCTATTGTAGGGTTGGATATGTGCAATGGACAACCTCTCCCAATGTACTTCAGGGAGCAGTAAACACTGGCGTCACACCCCGTCAGGAATGTCCGACTAAAAGGACACACGGGAAAATATGTAGACGGACGTTAGGGACGCTAAGCTTTAGACGTAGGAGAAAGACGTTCTCTTTGCTGTTCAGTATAATCTAGATATTTCATCTTGTTAAATAAATCATTTATCATCCTTAGGTTGTAGTCATTTTTCCCATATTTTGGGGGCTCGACCTTTCTCTTGCATATTAAGGAAAATCTCCACTAGACGAGAGAAAATTTTTAAGACGCGTTAATATTTTTCTTCAGTGGACGCTACATTGCAAAAAGCGTAAAAACGTGTTGCTCTTGGAATTTCTTTTTCTTGGATTCATTTAGTGCCTCAACTGGATTTGGATTTATTGTACGGAATGCTCCCCAACCCCAGGTAGACAAAATTTAATTAAACATATTTTTCTTGTTTATTTTGGCTTTAAAATTACTGTATTTAGTAGTTTTAACTCAGAGTGTGATAGGGAAATTTTGCTTACAACCTTGCACCGTCTATAAATTTTCAAAGTGATTAATTTTGTATATTAAGATGTCCTGTAAAAATATTAAATTAGGCGATATTCCTATAATTGCTAATTCGTTGAAATGTGGAAAAACTCGTGCTGTAAAAACATTAAATTCTATATTAGGATTCACCGAATTTGACCGTTCTTTGCGAAATAAAATAAGAAATTTTTCTACATTCCCTAAAGAGTTTAGAGTTGAAGAACACAAAGAAAAATTTTTAACCGAATTCTCATTGCCTGATTTCATCTCAGTCGCTAATTTATTGCATTTAGACGTAGAAACAAATGAGCAAAATTTATGCAATAGTATATTTAAAGCTTTGACGAACTTAGATGAGTTCCAACTAACATTAAATAATTCGGAGACATCCTTTTCTGAAGGCGAAAACGTAGTTTCAAAAACCACGTTTCAAAAACGAATCACGTTAGACAGGAATTTTTCATCGGAAGGGACAGACCAGCATTCCCCTTTTCAACATCCGGTCAGTAAGGCTTCCCTACCCAGCGTTCAAGGTTATTCTTTCATGCCGGCACATCAAAACGTTTCATCTCTTTGTACACAAAATACTTTTCCTCCCTATTCAAACGAAGCTTCCCTTACAGAGATGAATACCCAGTTTTGGACTTTATTGCGGGATATTTCGGCGACTAGTAGAAAATTTACCGGGGAAGATTTTTATTCTGTAAATAGTTTCTTTCGCGATATTGAAGAAAATTTTGATTTATTCCCAGCTATTAGTTCTTCTCAAAAATTAATTTTCGCGAAACGTCTAGTATTTGGAACTGCTAAATAATTTCTTTTTTCACAAAGAAATTTAAATACATATAAGTTATTCAAAAAAGCTTTAATTGAAGAATTTTCGGATTCAGTAACCTCCATAGAAATTCACCGCGACTTAGAAAAAAGAAAAATGTATAAAACCGAGACTTTAATGCAACATTTTAATTCCCGCGTGAATTAGCAAATAGATGTGATTCAAAAATTGACGAAGCATCAATTATCCCGTACGTCATTAATGGAATTGATGGGCCTCGTTCAGATAAAATAATCATCTATGGTGCAACCTCATTTTCCGAATTTAAGCAGAAATTACGTACCTATGAAACTGTCATTAAAAACATGGGAATACATAACTCTAATTCACCGAATTTTCGTCATTCATATGAAAGCCGAGGATGCGATTTTAAACAGCAAAGCTTCCAAAGAAAACCCACAAAATTTAACGCTTCCGACGCAGCTAGAAATCTCCAACGTTATTTTAATTGTAATGATATAGGTCATCTATCAAAATCTTGTCCTAATCATTCACGTGGCCCCAGATTCCTCTCATGTAATCTTTATGGTCACAAATCATTTGAATGCCGACGAGCTAATTTAAATAACACTTCTACACCACCTTCTGGTGTAAATGCTGTGCATGAATTGCCTTCTCCTATTAATATGTTTCAAGACGTAACAATTTTTCGCCGTAAACGTAACGGGTTAGTAGACACAGGCAGCAATTTAACACTATTAAGAAATTCTACTTACATAAATATAGATGCACCGCCACTGAAACAAACCAACACATTATTAACAGGTTTTGGTTTTTCGCGAATCAATGTGATAGGAACTTTTGATTCTGAAATTACTTTCGATGATCAAATTTTTCCTGTTACTTTTTCTGTTGTACCAAATTCTTGTACAAATTATGACCTTATAATCGGTTGTGACGTAATTAAACAAGCACATCTAAATGTATCGCCTACAGGCGTAAAATTTGCACAAATTTTAAGGCCATCTGATAATGAAAATGAAAATTTTATTATGACGATTTCTGAGGGTTCACCCACATTTGATATCGGTCCAAATGTTTCTCAACATAATCGAGCTGAAGTCGAACAACTGCTATCGACATATACGCCTAAAAAAACAAAAACTGTAAACATTGAGCATGATATCGCTCTCACCGACGACGAACCGATATTTCATAAGCCCCGACGTTTGCCATTTGCTGAACGAGATATAGTGGACGCTCAAGTTGACGAATGGGTTAAAAATGGAATTGTTGAGCCGTGTTCATCCCCTTACGCTAATCAAGTTGTGGTAGTAAAGAAAAAAGACGGGAAATCAAGAGTTTGCATTGATTATAGACGCTTAAATCGCTAACTTATTACAGATAACTATCCTCTTCCTTTAATTGACGATATTTTAGATTGTCTCCAAAATGCTAAAATATTTACTACTCTAGATCTAAAAAATGGATTTTTCCATGTCGCGGTAAATGAAAGGAGCCGTAAATTTACTAGTTTTGTTTTTCACAATGGTCAGTATCAATTTAGACGAATGCCTTTTGGACTGAGTACTTGTCCTTCCAACTTTATACGGTACATAAATGCCATTTTCCGACATCTGATTTCTAAAAGTATTGTTCTCCCATATATGGATGATGTCGTTACTCCCGCTGCTAATGAGTCCCAAGCCCTTGAACATCTAAAAATTGTTCTAGAGGTAGCTTGTGATTACGGACTTGAAATAAATTTTAAAAAATGTCAATTTTTACAAAATAAAATTGAGTTTCTTGGCCATATTATAGAAAATGGTAGATTGTTTCCTTCCCCTTCAAAAACTAAAGCTGTTATTAATTATCCTGATCTTAAAAATATTAAAGACGTTCGCCGATTTCTTGGTCTTACTGGCTATTTTAGAAAGTTTTTACCCTCATATTCGACCATAGCAAAACCTTTAAGTGACCTCCTTCGTAAAGACTCCTCTTTCCAATTTTATGCTGAACAACAGACAGCATTTCAAAAATTAAAATACTTACTTTCCCAACAACCCGTTTTAAGTATTTTTAACCAAAATTCCTCCACTGAGATTCACACTGACGCGTCAATCGATGGTTTGGGTGCAGTCCTACTCCAAAAATCCATACATGACAACCAGTTTCACCCTGTATTCTACATGTCAAAAAAGACATCAGACCATGAACGAAAGTACACTAGTTTTGAACTAGAAGTCCTTGCAGTGGTCGAAGCACTTAAAAAGTTTCGCATCTATGTACTAGGAACATCATTCAAAATTATTACTCACTGTGACGCCCTCGTCAAAACACTAAATAAAAAAGAGCTTAACCCCAGGATAGCCAGATGGGCACTTTATCTCCAAGAATTTAATTATACAATAGAACACCGTACAGGCTCAAAGATGACTCATGTGGATGCTCTCAGTCAACCTCCACATTGTATGCTAATCCAAAATAGTGTTCATCTTCAATTTATCAAAGCACAACACAGGCTGATGACCAATTAACAACAATAAAGACGCTTCTAGAAACAACGCCGCATGACAAATTTATCTTAAAAAACAAACTTCTTTACAAAACAGTCAATGGCACCGATTTACTAGTGGTACCTGACGAAATGCAGGCTAACATCATTAAAACTGCACATGAACGTGGACATTTTGCTGTTCTACGCACGCAAGATTTAGTAAGCAAAGACTTTTACATCCCACGACTTAAAGACAAAGTTGAAAAATGCATTCAAAACTGTGTTACATGCATTCTCACAAACCGGAAACGTGGTAAACTGACTCCATTTGAGCTCCTTTTCGACACCAAGATGAAGTCTTGCCAGGACATTGAGATTGTCGAACTTCTTAACGATGAGATTACAGCTCAATTCCAAGAGAACAACGTGATACTCTCCGTCAAGATGCCAAAAAGCAAATCTACAAAGTTCAAGATAAGAATCACCGCCGGTACAATCCCCTACGCAGACAAGCTCATAAATATCAACTACATGACCTAGTAGCAATTAAACGCACTCAGTTTGGTACAGGCTTGAAACTTAAGCAAAAATACCTCGGACAATACAAAGTTACAAAAGTCAAGCACAATGACACTTATGACGTAGAAAAGTGTGATTTTGTCGAAGGACCATCAAAAACGTCTACTTCTGCAGAATTCATGAAACTCTGGCCATACCAAACTAACTCTACTTGATTTCTCCATTAAAAACTGTTCACACTTTTTCTTCCTGTGAAAGACTTTCGTTATGGACATTAACAACAGATTTTTATCTATTTATTTATTTTTGATTCCATTTTTATTGAATGACTAACATTTTCTTATTTCATTTTAGTAGAAATTTAAGTGTTTAGCAGTAGGAGCATCTTGCTTCAATATGTTCCTGTTCCTTATTCCAGATTCTTATTTTAGCCTTGATCTTATTTGTACCGTTAACATAATTTGTTTTACCCCAGTGGTAATGTATGAAATTTTTTCTATTTTTGAAATATTACTTTAAATCTGTTTATTTTTCAGTATTTTTGTACTTTTTCTTTGATGATAATTTGTGTTGTGTATAATTCTTTCATCTACTGTGTAACTGTGTACATTTTTAATATTTCATTACTATGTATCTGTGCATTTTATCATTGTATGTAATCAGGCGAGGTCGCCTTCCCGCTCATGATGGCCGATGTAGGGTTGGATATGTGCAATGGACAACCTCTCCCCCTGTACTTAGGGTGGAGCAGTCCACACTGACGTCACACCCCGTCAGGAATGTCCGACTAAAAGGACACACGGAAAATATGTAGACGGACGTTAGGGACGCTAAGCTTTAGACGTAGGAGAAAGACGTTCTCCTTTGCTGTTCAGTATAATGCAGATATTTCATCTTGTTAAATAAATCATTTATCATCCTTAGGTTGTAGTCATTTTCCCATACTATTACAATGGGAACTGATCGGGATAGGCACTAAAAACAATCTTAAAGTAAAGTTTTGAAACGGATACATGCAATATTGGTTTTAAAAGGACATATCTTGATAGAATATAGTGAGAAAGTTTTTAATTGCTTTGCTTAATAAGGAGTTTCCCACATTTACCGATATTCAAAACAAAAAAAGAAAGTAGAGAGGGAAAAACTGGTCATTAATAACAGAAGAGATTTAGGGTTGAATGAATCGAACAAGATTGATACCAAATGTTGAAAATTTGTAATTGATGCACCAGATTTATCCTTTTCAATAAAACGCGTTTTTTTTTGTTGTTCAGTTACTTGACGTATTAATTAAATTTTATTCTAAATACTTAACATCTGCTTCTTAAGTTTTAAACAAAATACTTCAATACAGTGAGAAATTATGTTTTTTTAAAGTAAGTAGCTCTATACTAGCTTTCTACTAGAACAAGTATTGACCACGGTAAAAAGTCTTAAATGTTCGGATCATTTGTCCATGAAAAACAGTGTTGTGAAAAGATGCACAAATTTTCGAAACTCAAACTTACAGTTCTCGAAAAATAAATCATCAATTTGTACTTTTTTTTTCACTCTTTCTCAGAATATTTATAGTTTGAATAATTTTTTGTCTATATAATCACGAATAAAATATAAAACGTGCTAAGCAATATTTTAAAAAAAGAATGTTCTTTTTAAGAAAAGTGAAAGAGAGAGAGAAAGAAGTGAAACTGATTCAATTTAAAAACGTTTCCCGGAACCCGTCTCATGGAAAAAGAAATAAAAAAAGACTTTCATGTTTATAATTCTTTATTCATTCAAAATTCAACTTTTTTCTTTTAAAAGTTTTTAAATTGAGGGACGGAAAAAAGCTGTATTTCTGATCCATACTTTAACCTATAAATGTATTGATAAAGTTGTAAGAAAAATCATGGAAAGCGGAAATAACACGTTTATAAAGCATTTATTTTTTCAGAATGTAAACACTTTTGAAATATTCATTTATTTGCTTTTTTCACTTCTTTGTTTGCAGCCTTATAAAGAAAAAAAAATTTGATACGAAAAATGAAAATTGATTTCATTGCAGATATAAATATACTTTTTTTAAAATCACGTCACGTATTCATATTTCCTAAAAATGCAATCGAAAAATTTAAGTAATTGCATTTTATTTTCTTCCATAATTAAAAAATTGCATAAATATTTTTTGCATTGAATAATACATTTTTCGAAGAGACAGGCCATGCAAAATAGTGTTTAAATGGAAACTGGGATTAATTTAAATTTTTTTAAATGTGTTTTATATAAATTCTCCTTTTAATATGATATATATATAGTTCGTATTTCAAAATAATTTCGTCATTGTATCCAATTTCAGACCCAAGCTCCTAATAATTATGTTGTCATACGCAACTATTATACAAGTTATAATGTGTTATGAGAAAAAAAGAAATCCGAATGGAATAATTATTTTCTTTAAAATGAAATAATATGTATAATGTAGAATTTTTTTGCAAGTACCAAATTTCAAATTGTTTATTATATATATATATATATATACTGCTCAAACCAATTAAAGGATATTGTAAGTTTTATATAAAATAAAGATGTAAGCGAAGTTTTTTTTGCCGAAAATGGAAGAAGAGAATCACAAATGCAAATTTTTCTGACTTTCAAACTATGGAATATGCTAATTTTGAGTCGGACGTCAAAAACGTCGCTTCAGCGACAGCGAATGAAATTTGACTTGCAACTGAAATGAAGACAAGAATGATTGGCATTCAGTGACTGCTTTGTTTCGATGAGTACGATGTCTCAGCGAAGTCATTTAACCGATTCAGAAGCTTGGAGAGTTGTTGGTAGGTTAGAAGGGGCCAAACTCAAGACGAAGTAGCGCAAGCCATTGGAGTGTCACAAAATGTTATTTCCAGGATCTGGAACCGTTTTTTGGAGACTGGAAGTGCAGGCCGAAGACCAGGACAAGGTCGTAGACGGGCAACAACGCCTAATAAAGATCGTTATTTAGTGTTAACGGCTCGGAGACACCAAAATATGATTACTACTCTTCTCCAACAAAACCTTCGCGCGGCTACTGGCACCACGGTTTCAACTCAGACTGTCAGAAATCGGTTCCATGGTATAGATCTGTATGCTCGCCGACCAATGGTCTGTGTTAGACTAACATCAAGACATCATTGTGACCGCAGGGAGTGGGCAACAGAGCATGTGAAATGGAGGAGAAATGAATGGAGCAATGTTTCTTTTCTGACGAGTCCCGTTTTTCTTTCCATCTGGATAATAGACGTATTTTTATCTGGAGGGACCGTGGCAGTAAGAATAAGCCTGCGTTCGTAAGCGAAAGTGTCAGATTTGGCGGTGAGGGAGTGTTGGTGTATGGTGGAATCTCCATTGATGGGCGCACAGACCTCTCCATCATTCGAGATGGACCTCTGACTGCTTGCCGATATAGGGATGAGATCCTCAGACCTATTGTAGTCCCTTACGCTGCAGCAATCAGAGATGACTTCATTTTAAAGGACGATAACTGCAGGCCACATCGTGCTAACCTGGTGGAGGATTTCCTTTTCGAGAAAGAAATCGTACGAATGGAATGGCCAGCGTGTGCTCCAGACACGAAACCAATAGAGCACGTTTGGGACGCTCTAGGAAGACGAGTTGCTGGCCGCCGACCACCCCCACAAACTCTCCAAGAAATGGAAAGAGCTCTTCTGGAAGAGTGGGACAGAATATCTTAACTCGTGATTAATAGCCTCATTGACCCCATGCCTCAAAGGTGCTCAACGTTGCAGGCCTTCCGTGGAAACCATAGCCCCTACTGAAAATGATTTCCTTTGAAGAAAACATCTGTTTCTTATTCTTTTTTTCTCATATGCACAAATTGTTTTTTTTTTTCCTTTTGTACACAAATGCGCAATAAAATGCATTTTTTTCTGCCAGACATGAGTAATTTAATCTCATATAACCTACTACGTTTGTCGACCATGTATCAATCAGCTAAAAAGTTTCCCAGCCACAAGATTCACCTAAAACCACAATATCCTTTAATTATTTTGAGCAGTGTATATATAAATATATATTATATATATATATGTATATGTATATATATATATATATGTATATATATATTTATATATATACATATATATACATATACATATATATACAAATATATATATTTATTTATTTATTATTTTAAATATATGTAAATCAATCACAATTACACAATCAACCAAAATATTCAAGTTATTAGACTTATAATATTATATCTCATTCTAAATTTTTATAAAATATCTGAGTACATCCTTGGACCTAGAACAAATAAGTCAGGTTGAACTAGTTTGATGGCGCCAGACTTCCCCTTATTGCAACTTGGTAATTTTATCTGGAAATATATATATCCAATTCTCAAAAATTTAAAATTTTAAAAAGTTAATACTTAAAAAAATTAAACTATTCGAAATTGCATTCTGAAAGATATTATAACATTAAAATGTTAAAATTCTAAAACAATATTAAGTGCATAATATGAGTGAACCATCTTACCAAAGATGATGCGCTCATCTTTAAAATAGTGTCATAGGAAGAAAAATATATAAAATCCAAAAGTTCAAGTAAAGAACCTATTATATTCACAAATGAATAGCGTAAATCATCAAAAACTCACTCAAGTGCTTCATATCAATAAGGTAATTCACAATTTCAGAACGAATTCTCATATTTCTTACAGCAATCATCACTCCTTTATTTTGCTCATAACTCCCCCAAATATCATGTCAATCCAAAGGATTCATATTCTCACATTAGAGTTTAACTTATTGGTATTGCATGCAAACCAGATTGCATGCAAAAAAGTTGTTTGATTGTTATAAATTATTTTAAAGAGTAGTCGTGTAAATATTCGTCTATGTGTGTATTAAAATGTATCCTGAGTGTGGAATGCACATATTCTTTACAGCTGAACCACTAACAACCTGACTTTTTGGACCTAAGGTTGTGTGGTGGATTTGTGCATTCCCTAAAGTCCATTGTAACCCTTTACAAATTTGCCAATTTTATCAGTTTAAAAATATTTTTAAGAAACATTTTTGATAAATGTATTTTCTCAAGAAGTTGATGAGATAATCATTATGTATGCAACCAAATATAAATTTCTGGATGTTGTTGAATTTATCAATATTGTGTGTAGGTAAATTATTATTTCTCATTAAAAAATTTAAAATTATATTTCTAAATATTGATATATGTAGACAATAATTGAAGTTCGGTATCTTTAAAACATCAAAGTTAAATGTTTCTCTTTTATCATAGATATTGCTATATAATGCGTTGCTATATAATTTGTTGTCAATAATATTTAAATCTAAATCTAAAAATTCAACTTTGTTAGAGTTAAAATTTGTCTGTATTAATTTTAGGTATTCCGGATAAAAATTAATGCTAGGTTTAAATTCCCTGTCGCGACCTATAACAATTAAGTCATTTATGTATCTTAATAAGAGGCAAGATGGTTCATTTCTTCGATTAGATTCATAGTGGTGTAAATACAAGTTACGGAGACTATTACTGGCAAGGCCACCCTGAGGCAATCCTTTGATTTGTTTGTAAAGTGTGTTATCCAAAATAAGGAAGTTCTCATGTATTACAAATTGAATTAGTGTATTGAACTTTTCATAACTAATGTAACTATTCAAACCAAATTTTTGATATGCACATGAAAGTATCTTAATTATATCTTATATTTTGATGGAATTAAATAAATCTTCGAAATCGAATCCATGCAAAGAAAATACCTCTTGTTTCTCAACCTTCTTCATTACATATACCATATCTGTTCTTTATAATAGAATATCTTTAAATTTGTCTATTGTATCTAGTGATAGGTTCTGGGAAACTCTTCCTGATTTATAAACAATGAACCATTTGTTACTCTGCCTAATTTGCCTAAACTTTATGAAATTTAGGAGTCAAAAATATATGGGAATATTTAATTTTATTGCTAAAAATGTCTTATTGTTTACAAAATGCCAATAATCTGTTGTTAATTTATTGCATACTAAATTTACTTACTTATGTGTCGGATCTGTACACCACTTTATCACTAAGGGATTGTAAATTCGCGTATATTTCCAACCAACTTTAAAAGAAGAAACCTGAATATCAACATTAGTCACAGTATTTAAGGAGAGTGTTGTAAGTTAGCAGGAGAGGTTATATGCCAAGAGAAAGTTTCACGGAGTTCTAATTAGATTCAAGTTGATTGTGCAATTAGCGTCTCGCTGATTATTTGGCAGCGATCTACAATTGGAAAGTTTGATAAGCCTGGAAAGCAAGAAAGTAAAAGCAGGTGATATTTAAATTTAGATTATAGGATCATAAGACTAAATATAATAAAATTAGTGGGAGGTTAATGAATGATTGTAATTCAAATTGCGTGTATCTCTCGTTCCACTTATTCCGGTAACCCTGTTCGATATTGAGATTAAAATTTTTTAAGTATCATGTTTCATGATTTAATTTAATAGTAATGGTCAATCATATTGACGTAGACATATTGATATTTTTTTTGTAATTAGATGGTTGATAATTGATTTAAGTGAATAAATATAATTTGTTATTGTAAAAATGTCTTTTGGCCGTTCTTTGCATCAATTCAATCTAGGTGTCCAGGGTGGAATTTAGGGGATTCCTACGCTTCATATGCATTATTATTTATACACTCATGTCCATAAATTAAGTATAAAGAAATTCAGGCAAAGAAAGAGACAGAAGCATAACAAATTTGGCTTATTTGTAAAGTCTATTTATTGAACAAAAGGTAAAGAGCAAAAAAGATGCTATATGTTTGAAATAATTAATACAAATTGCAATTTTTACTCCCTGGAGCAAATTTCAAAAAATAACGTATTTACAAAAAACAGTATAAGATGGTTAGTACGATGGTTAATACGGAGTATGTCTCCCGGACGATGCAATACAGGCCTTAAATCGACTAGGTATGCTGAGTATCTAATTAGCAATCTGATCTTGGGGAATATTACACCACTCATCAAGTAATGCACTCCGAAGTTGCGGTAGACAGGTGGGAGGGTGTTGCCAGACTGCAATTCATCGACCAAGCATATCCCACGCATGTTCTATTGGATTCAAGTCCGGTTAGTATACTGGCCAATCCATACGGGTGATATTCTCCGATTGAAGGCATTCATCTACAATGTTTGCACGGTGAGGACGGACGTTATCATCCATAAACAGAAATTCAGCACCCATGGCGTCCCGAAACAAACGTACATGTTGTTCCAGAATGGCATCACGATAGATGTGGCCTTTCATCTTTACACTCTGAACATGCAGGTCAGTTCTGGAACAAAGAATAATTCCTCCCCAAACGAGCCATCCTGCACCACCGTAACGGTGTCGTTCAAAGGTGTTCTCCTGGTGGTAACGAGTACTTGGCAATCTCCATATTAAAGTCCGGCGAGAATCAGACAGCAAACTAAACCTGGACTCGTCGGAAAACATCACACAAGACCACTGTTGTGGTGTCCCCAATGCATGCTCTCTACTCCAGGTTAATCGCAGGCGACAGTGAGTTCCAGTAAGTGGAACACATCTGACAGGCCTACGAGCATATAGACCAATGTGGTCTAAGCGTCTGTACACGGTCTACCTTGAAACTGTCGTACCGGTAGCTGACGAGACAGGTGTGATGCTGTGATCCGTCTGTTTCTTTTGGCAGTAACTGCAAAATATACCAGAACTCATTTGGCGTTGTAACTCGGGGGCGACCTGTGCTGTAACATCTACTCACATTACCATCATCTTGGAATCGTTGCCAAAGCCTGGAGATGATACTCTGGGCGATTCTAAGTTCCTCGAATACTTCCAGCTGGGTTCGTCCACATTCCAGTCATTCAATAATTCTATCACGTAAAAAATCATATAAATGCTTCCATTGTGCCATAACTATGCGGTTATTGCACTGAAAGATTTTTAAAGCGCTTGTGAACAAGTTTACTTCTTTGCCACCATTCCTTATAAACCCCTCTCTTACACTCTCGACATTATGACGTACTATCCGGACCATCTGGTGGTTTCCTGTAATTTGCATATTCATCTTCAAGATGTGTGTGATAACTCTACAGGTGAAATTTTTATTTTAGAGTTCAATTTCTGTGGGATTATGAATTATCCTTAATTTACGGACATGAGTGTATATGATCATTTATTAACTTACTATAGTAATATTTACATATCATTGCATAATTTCCTGGAATTTTATCAACATAGACTTTCACAAAGTGTGTTTGTATGTTTTCTATGGGTCTTTTAATTTCTTTATAAGAAACATTATTTTTGTTCTAAAATTAAAAATAATTAAGTCCCTGAGGACATATATATATATATGTGTGTGTGTGTGTGTGTGTGTAAATGTAATAATTCTCTTTATATTCATCTTAACAACTGTTTTAATTGGTAATGGTCTTTACTTACCTTCACGGACTCTCAATTAATTAAATACTTTCTCACCCCCCTAACGGAAGTCTTCGTAGCTGTGTCTCTTGATAATTAACAGTTCTGCGTTTTTAAAGTAAGCTTACGCAATTTCCTATCGTACGATGTCTTGTCACCATTAGTCGCCTCCATCCATGCAAATCACGTGAATTCCAAGACTTCCTGTTGCTGCTTCATATAAAAGTCCCGAGATACTGTAAAATAGGGATGGGCAGACTTTTTTAGGATACGGGGTACTTCTAATGTTTTTACGATATTGCGGTCCTTCCAGTGATGTAGGTGTGGCTATTCTGTATTAAAATTGTATATTTTCTTTTCTTAACACTTGTTTTTGTGACATTTTACCCCTCTTTCAAAATATTACCGATTACTATATTTAATACAAAAAAAAATAAACACAAAATTGTCCAGTTGAATAATTGAACAACAATGACAGTGTCTGCTGAATTTGGAGCAAGGATGTATTCAATGTAGTGACAGAAAATATATGCGAACCTATGAATCTGAAACCTATATATACGTATAAACGTAATTTGTTTACAACAAAGTCCCGCGCTATCGCGAAACATTATTACGAATCCAGAACTCAATTCTGTGGAAACGTTTTGACGGATCTGTACGGCACTCTATCACTAATACTCTTAGGCGTCTTTGGGTATTGTAAATTCACGTATATTTCCAACCAGTTCTAAAAAAAGAAACCAGGATATGCAAAATAGTCAAATTATTTAAGGAGAGTGTTGTAAGTTAGCAGGGAGGCGATATGCCAAGAAAAAGGTTGACGGAGTTCTAAGAAGATTCAAGTTTATTGTGCGATTAGCGTCTGGCTGATTATTTGGCAGCGATCTACAATTGGAAAGTTTGATACGCCTGGAAAGCAAGAAAGTAAAAGTAGATGATGTTTAAATTTAGATTATAGGATCATAAGAGTAAATATAATAAAATTAGTGGGAAGTTAATGAATGATTGTAATTCAAATTGCGTGTATCTCTCGTTCCACTTATTCCGGTAACCCTGTTCGATATTGAGATTAAAATTTTTTAAGTATCATGTTTCATGATTTAATTTAATAGTAATGGTCAATCATATTGACGTAGACATCTTGATAATTTTTTTGTAATTAGATGATTGATAATTGATTTAAGTGAATAAATATAATTTGTTATTGTAAAAATGTCTTTTGGCCGTTCTTTGCCTCTATTCAATCTTGGTGTACAGGGTGGAATCCAGGGGGATTCTCACAACGTGAGGTGCGGGGTGATGTGGCAATAACCAATTCAGTGCCATCGCGGAAAGCGCTGATCATCAGCATTTATTTTCCCCTTCAGTCGGTGTTTGAGGAAAAATTCATGTATACAGCTAGCATCGCAGTGATCGATTTTTCCTTTATAGCAGCAGAGAACGTGTTTAACGTCATCCTTCACTTCCAATGAAGGTACATGTGCCATCTATACATTTATCAAATCATTTGCTTAAGGAAACAAAGTCACACTTATTAAGAAAAGCCGAATATCCATACTAGCTGTATTTGATGTTTCAAAAATATGTCACTTTTATTATGTGCCTTTGTGGTCAACCGGTCGATCGTGATCGACTTAATGCTCACCTATGCTGTAAAAGCTATCTTTTATCTTCGCCACAATCTTACGCTCGTGTGTCTTTTTGTGCTGTGTGTTTTTAGTGTTGTGTTGCTTAAAATGTGTGTTTTAGTGTGTCTACAAATACAATAAACAGGATTAACTATATACTAGGAACTGCTTAATCAATACATCCATATTGCATCTCCCATTTAAAATATGACCTAATTAAAGAATACTTTACCGATCACCACTTATATATATATATATATATATATATATATATATATATATATATATATATATATATATATATATATATTATAATTCTCTTTAATTTAATATTGAGTAAATTTAATTTTTCACGCAGCATTTTCCCTAATTACGTAATGATAAAAATGACCAAGTTTAAGGAAAATTTTAAAAAATTGGTAGGCTGTACAGTCATGAATGTTTTTGTGTGTATTCATTGTATTGTTTTTATTATTTTAATGAGAGCATTGTTCAAAATTTTGATTAGTTTTTTTTAAATATATGTGTGGAGTAACACATCAAAATTTTTTAAACGATGAAAATTCTTATGCATTTTAATCCATAAATATTTTTTGAATAATTTTTTGACAAAATCTCTTATTAAAATATTTATTTGTATAGTGTTAACGAATGTGCAAAGTTTCAAGTCTATAAAATAAGTAGTTTTTTCAAAAATGTTCCTTTTGTGTTGAAATGTGCACTTTTGAGAAATAGCGATTTAAAGAAAAAACTGAATATTAACTAATACATACCAGAACTCTAACTTGGGGGGATTGCTGGTGTCATAATCAAGATCGTCTTCTTGTCTACATTTTAATTGTTTTTTTAATTCTAGCTCCTATGGTTCATCCTAAAACTGCCTATTCTGCTTTCCTAATACACGCATGATCTACTTCTTGCAACGCTCGGCATTTGTAAAATCCAGGGGTTGAATGTTTAATGCATCTAAAACTTATAATTTGGTAATGAAGCCTTGATTATATAAATATATAGCTTCATGTACTATAGTTTTTAAAGTTCCTAATTGCACAAATACAGTTTTTGGAACTATAGACCAAATGCTATTTCCGCTTTCACTAATATTTTGAGTTTTATCAAGCACACATCTTGATAAAAGTTCAAGACTAGAGACCTCAAAATACTTTTTCATGCAATTCCTAATTGCAATAATTAAGTCGTGTTGTGTCTATGCTTATATGTGTAACCTTTCAGTATGGACATATTTTATATCTACACAAGTCACATCCCATGAGGCATAAACTATATTGTAGATCAGTGCTTCTCAAACTT
Organism: Trichonephila clavipes; assembly: GCA_019973935.1. Classification (NCBI taxonomy): domain Eukaryota; kingdom Metazoa; phylum Arthropoda; class Arachnida; order Araneae; family Nephilidae; genus Trichonephila; species Trichonephila clavipes. The sequence continues at coordinate 83,638 of BMAU01007140.1, read as the reverse complement.
TCAATACTGGCGCCCCCTTTTCAATCACAATTTTTATCGCGCCCCCTTATAATTTAATAATGCACTTTGACAAAAAAGCTACAATACGAGATATTAATTATAAATCATACAAATTAATAACATAAGTATTAAATTTTGAATACTACTCTTTTAAGCAAAAAAATAAATTAATTAAATAATTAGAAGTTCCTTTATAAGAAAATAAAACATTCTTGATATAATAGCTGTATTGTAAGGAGAGTAAAGCCAAGTGCTGCGCGACAATGTTTACAAAAATGTAAAATGTTGTTTTTAAATGATTGCTCAAATTATACTTAGTTTTAAGCGAATTTTAATTTTAAGCCTCACAGAATTAGCATTTATATTTGATGTTAAATAATGAACAATAATATAAAATTCCGATAAAGAATAATTGTATTATTTTTAATATTTAAAGCAAAAAGACTTCAACATGTTTTAACCTGAGAGCAGGCGTGTACTCGATACGGTCGAGTGGGATTATTGAGTCACCCCAATCTTTTTTTTTATAATTATTTTATTGTACACGATGCAAATCGTTATTCCTGTGAATAATTTAATTAAGAGAAAGTTTACTTATCTACTTTCAAGGACTTTTAAATTTTTCTTTCGTAGTAAATAAACAGTTTTGCCAGAATTAACAATTTCGTGATCTGTGTGTCCCGCGCGACCACTTCCGGGTAAAAAGTGTATTCATTATGATAATATGTATGTTACTGCTAAAAACAATTGTTATGCTTTATATGTTTGAAAATACTCATCTTGATCTATGTCTTCGCACAGTAATCCATCAAAGTGTGTGTGTGTGTGCTCTCCGTGGTTTTCCAAATATCATAAAACTGTTTTGCATGGAAAAAAGCGCACCAAAGAAATACATTACTTCCAACTTCCTTAAATGAGAAATAAACATATAAGAGATGGGTCATAACTAACTGTACCAATAACTTAGAAGGTCGAACAAATTACTGCTATAATGTGCAGTATTTCAAATATAATGACAGTGATGAATTTTTTATGTTCCTAAATTTTTTCGATTCTGGATCTAAGATCTGTTTTTTCTCTGAAAGAGTAGAATGTTAGTTTTAAAAAAGAAAACGTAATAAAAAATTTCTCATCATGGGATTACAGCAAATTAAATAAAATATTTTTTATTTGGTTATAGGAACAAAGATAGCTAATTAAGTATTGAAGAAGTTTTTTTTGATGACTTAATATCGCATATAACTTATATTAGAGTAAAAGTGCATTTTTTATTATGTCTGAAACTATTTTGTTTTAATTCATTCCAGTAAATTGATTATTTTTCAAATCTATTATTTTCGATATGCTCTCGCCCCCCTCGTAAGGTTATCGCGCCCCCCAGGGGGGCGCGCCCCACAGTTTGAGAAATACTGTTGTAGATCAATCTGTGGATATTTTATGAAAAAATATAGCTCAAATTGCTTTCCTTATGGCTAACAAATTTTTCGAGTTGTTTTGAAGAGTCAAAACATAGTATCTTTGGAATTTGTCTATTTCTGCATCTATCAATCCATTACGGCATCCTAGAGATTTTTTGACCTCAAGCTTTTTGTCTTTTAATTTTGATTTCAACGTCCTAAGTCATGTCCCCATCTTTTTCTCAATATTACAAACACATTCTAATTTTTCAATATTGACATATCTTTAAGGTTTAGATTCTAAAACTGCTTTGTATGCTTTATAGTCCCCATAGAGTTTAAATAATGCGTATATTGTAGTGAACGATGGACGACACACACACACACAAAAAAGAGAAGATAAGTGCACCTCTTCAACTTCCCTTTCCCTACTATTCCCAATGTAACTTGCTGAACACTCATCGCTATGTACATTGCTGTTAAATTTACATGAGCAATTCTGCGATAATATTTCAGTATCAACAACTTTCTCAGTGTCTAAGCTAATCGCCGTTTAGATAACTATGGCCCCTTACTTTGCCAAATACCATCGATAGCCACTGGTACATTGGGGCATCCATTATTAAATGATATTCTTTCGGCAGAAGCTAATGCCATACACACATTGGTTACCTTCTCTTTCGCGTTATTTAATGTGTGCATGGAATCGTAAAACCACTTTGGCGTAAGTAACAAATTCATAACTCCGCAAAATATTTTCACATATGCTTCTTTTTTAATAGACATCATAGCATATGAAGGTCTATTTTTCACTTCATATAATTTTGTACATTTTTTATTAACAACTGTTTTAGTAATCCTGGTATTAAAAAATGATTGAATAAGACTACAAAAGTCACAACATATTAACAATTATGTTGCCAAACCCTGGATTTGGCGACAAAAATGTATGTGAATACCTTGGTTTTACATTTTATTTATATAACTAATGTTGTTTCAAAGCACAAGAAAACAGTGCACTGTCAGTCATTTCACAGAAACATTCAATTGAATCTAAAACACAAACACACTTTTTATTAAACTTACCTAACTTTGCTTTTAAAGCTGAATTGTTTGTTGAAATTGTCTGACTGTTATGCAACATTTAATTCCTCAAAAGTTTTGGTTTTTGTACATTTTTTTCCAAACACTTTCGTTTTTTAAACGTTTTATTATTTTACCAAGTTTAAAAAACGTTTTTTAAATGTTTTATTATATATTAATGTTTTTGATGGAAAACACTATTGCACACGATAGCAGAAATTTGTTACTTTAAACGGGGTAAAAAATAGCCTGCTAGTTACCAAAAAGTAAACAAACATGTACAAATATTCACTTCACTTTTTTCCTAAATAAGTTGCTGATCAAAATAAATTCTTTTAGTCAATTTAAACTAATTGATAAGGCTGAAAAGTAGCATGAGTTTTTTTGTTTTGATTTGAGAGGGACGTGGCGATCACAGCGGTTTTGGGGTTTGACAGGTATAAACAACTTTAAAAAAAAATTAGTAAAATTACTTCTACTTCAGCTAAAACAAAAATTTAAATTACATTAAAAAGAAAAAGAGTAGTATTTTATTTTTTCAATCAAAATTGAAAAATTGATTTTTTCTTGGATTTTCGTTAAGTGACCCACCCCTTTAAGGGTCCTCTCCTTCATAACTCGCACTTAAATATTTAACTAGGTTACCAGCATAACAGGGATTCTCAACAGAAAACTTATCTAGGAAAATTAACTGCTTGCAGTTTTTAAAATAAGAATGCATCAGAATCTTGCGAACGATGTCTTTCCACCAATCATAGCCTCCGTTTGAGAACGCCACGTGGAATTACCGCTTCATATAAAAGCCGAGTCAAATCGCAATGTCACCTGTATTGTGCTCCCAGCTACAGCTAACGACAGGCGTAAAACTAACTTGATGACCTTGATCTGATATTACTGTCGATCAGATGGCATAAGTAAGAACAATTACACGGTGAAAGGTGGTCTTAAACATTATTGGTTTATCTGCTTTTGTAGCACTGTTTCTTAAATAAAATGATCAATTCCTACAACATTATTACCGTTTAGCTTTGGTCATTTACGTCATATCCTATTTTTGTCCCGTTCGCAAAGCTTCCTTATAGTGCGTACAACTGTGAGTCATATTAACCCGGGAGTTGGCACGCGGGGCACTGAATCTCCAGTCTAACGAAATCTTTTAATTCTGAAAAACGTTTTATTTGCTACCAATGACCTTGACAATATCCTCCTATATGACAGTCATCATGGGAACTAAAATGTATTTGTCACATATCTCCTTCTTTTTTGGACAAGCATTCTTTTACCACCTTAAGGGATACATGTTTTGACTGAGTTCCCCGCACACTTTTGTTCCAAAACATTTTCTGTGATCATGCTACATTTTTCCCCTGAGATCAGCTTAGCTGTTTTGATTGATGTGTTGCACAACTTATTATGGTTTATAAATGTAAATGAACATAACATTAAAAAAAGAAATGGGTATCTGTGATCTCTATTGAAGGAAGTTGAAACTGATTAACCAAGGGAAGAACCTGCTAAAATATAATGAATATAAATTATGACAGAGAAAGTAATTACGAGAAAAATGATCAAAACATGAAATGTTTGAATTGAAATGAAAATATTCAAATGTTACCTAAAGAACTTCAACATGAAAAATATGAAGTCATGACTGTACTACAAGACACACTTCGTATTGTCAAAAAGACACTAGCAAGTAAAAGTTCAACGTGCTATTTGAACCTTAAAACTACAATACCTTGAACAAAATAGGACAGTTCTGCCTGCAAATAACATTCCTGTAAAGTTAGACAGAGTGTCTGAGTGATTTATGTTCATTATGAAAGTCACATATATTTGAAACTTCTTTGTTCAGTGTAATTAATAATTTTCCTCAAATTATCAAAGAGAAATTATATTGTCCATAAAAGTAGGTAAATATACTTTCCCTTCATGAAATTATTCCCTGGAATTACGATTTATATCGTATACAAAAAATAATTATAACAAAAAAAAATTAGGCGACTCAGCCACCCCGCGTGGCCATTAACGTTAGTGTCGAGTGCGCCCCTACTCGTGGGTTAAGGTAGAAAAATTGTTCAAAGGAAAATCGTTGTCTTTATAAAAAGTATAAGGGATGAATAAAAAAATAATTAATGACTCAAATTATGGTAGAGACAAAATTCCTACTGCCTTTGGGGAAAAATGAGTTTGAAGTCATCTAATGATGAAGAAAGTTAATTATCGGACTTCCCATTAATAGCTTATCAAGCCATATTTGATTTATCTTTGAAGTCCTTAACAGATTGCTTTAATCATTTCGATCTATGTGGGAAAGGCTCAACTAGTTTCTAAGCTGAGTGTTTCCTGACTTTTTTTTGTTGGAAACAAATCTCATTACTGCTGATTGGTAATCAATAATTAAAATTTATTTCTTTGATCACTTTGTGAACATTCCTTATAATTTGATTTATTAAAATTGTAAAAAATATGAACAAAAAAACCAGTTTTAATGAAAATATTTCTACATGTCTATAAACTACTTTTGATGCTTTCATCCCCTCAATCTTAATTAACAAACGAGTTCATTAGAGATGACTTAGCACTGTCGCGTTAGAAGTAAAGATCAAAAGTAAGAAAAAGCACAATATTGCGTAGTCCACCATCTCCTTCTTAAACTAGAAGTATTGCATAATGTGTTAGTTGTTTAATGCAGGGACCTTCAATCTTTTTCTATCACATTCTACTGAAACGATACCTGCAACTTTATACATAGGTGTATTTGTGGTTAAATTCAGAAAGCAAATTATGCATTGATTTTAAACATATAAACATTTTTTTTTTAAAAAATCAACTTATTTATTTTTTGAACTATAATTTAATGTGAACATTGCGCAGTGGTTTTTGCTTGGATATTCAGAAGTATTTCTCCAACGAAGGCTTAGATAATCGTCACTTCGTGTGTATAAGTTTAAAATTATGTACTCTTATTAAATTGAGGTTTTCAGATGTGCTTGCAAAACCTTACCTAGTGATCATTGGGAGTGATTCACTTTCCTGTGATACATGACTCGTAAGTGATCGTGAGTCTTATTGTTTAGCATGCCTCGAAGTATGACTTCGCCATCTCAGATACGCGTACCTATTTCGTAAGCATTAGCTTTCTTTTGTATTGCTTTATATTTACACTTCAAAGTACAACGTATTATTATAACATAGCATTTATTAAGTATGAAATAAATACATCAATGGGCTCAATTCATGATGGTCACATGATAAAGACAAACACGTGTTCTCCATTGAATTCAAAACAAACATTAAAATAATGATACTCATTGTCCCCTTTGCAAAACTCAGTTTTCGAATTTCATAATTGGGTAAAGATGTTTAAATGTTATTAAAAAAGTGTCTTCAAAAAGATTTTTTTAAACTAAAAAAATAGTATTTTATGCATATGTTTTTAAATAAAATGCATTTTGTAAACAATATACTTTTTAAAAGAAAATTTCTACAAAGATCAAAAGTTGGCAACTGATTATCTAGAAACACAAGGTAGCTTTCATCGTGTGCCTATGACGTCACATGAGTATTTGAACTGATTGGCCTGAATGTTGTGGTTATCATTATTATGTGTCTATGACTTCACATGAATTTAGCTCAGTATGTGTGATAATGAATTTGCGATAATAGGTGGTGTACACTATTTTTCTATGTTTGTTATGATGGATAAATTTTGCTCGTGCGTGTGCGTGTTTAGATGAATATATATGTTTGCTTAAAAATACTCCTGGAAAAGGAAACTGCGATAGTTAAATCTCCATTAATGTATGAATAAGAAAATAAAGTATCACATTTTTCAAGTACTTAATATTAAAACTTTTCGCTCGAAAAGTGATAAACCGATTAATTGTAAGTTTCTTGTTTGGTATATAAGAAATACCACATTGCAATATATGAACACACACACACAACTAGAATTTATATATTAATAACTAAATACATTGACTGGAATACAGAAAATGTAGGCATATAATTTCATACAAATATCTGATGCATGCAAATTAGAAAATGAAGGGAGGTTGTTTGTCATCCATTTCTCTTTCTTTCAAAAATGGTAACTGATTGATTTTACTTTTTGTAAAAGCTGAAAAGGCTTTTATAGGTTTTGTTTTATTTATAGAAAAAAAATTCATTTTTTTTATTAATTGATAAATCTAGTATAATTGTATATATCTGTGGTATTAACTTTCAAGCCATTCCCTTTTAAAACTTTAAAAATTTAGAAAACTGTAACAATTTTAGCTTTAGTGATTACACATGAAATGTTTATTCAGATGCTCTTTGAAGGCGTTTTATTATCTTTCAGAAGATTTTTTTATTACTTTGGCAAGAACAATGTTCTCGTTACATTTGCATTGTGTAATACTGGAGTCTTCATTTTTATTTTTTTTAAAAAAACCTCATGAAAAGCAATAGAAAATAACATAACAAGAAGGAGAGAAAGTAAGAAAGCCGTGGAGAAAGATTGATGTTTGTGTCCGCATAAAATATTTTGTCAACAGTTTTCTAAACTCGATATCAATCTGCTAGGAGCACCACAAATAAAAGTTCTAAAGCCGGAAAGTGAATGGAATGAGCGATAGAGGAAACCGAACAAAATAAGATTGAATGCGAAAAAAACTCACGGCAGGCTACAATAAAAATAAATGCAAGCCATCTCAACATGTTGAGATTTGAAAGCAAAAGTTCTACAACAATTCGAAGGAAAAATGTTTTAAGCCTACAAAAAATTTAAGCTCTTACTGCAATGGGAATAAATTCCTCAATTATGTCCCAATTCTTAAGATTGTGTATGTGGACACAATAAAACCTTAAAAAATTACATTGATAATGAAAATTATCCATTTTATTATACCTACTTCTTTATGCAACTACAAATGTTTACTATATATATTTTCATTTCATCCTGCTTGAAAACATTCTGCTCCTGTCGCGTAGTTTTCAGCTTTTTGCTGTTGTTTAAATTAATAATCTCATCTTTAAGAATACAATTAGAAAGATTTTTAAAGAAGATTTCTACTAAAATCCTTGCATAACTATGCAATTTACATCAAATGCTTTTAGGACACTTTTTGAGTCTGGTATGTATATTATTTCCTAGAGGATGTACTAAAATATTTCTGATTGTATGAATATTATTTTTGTTTTATGACCTGTTATTTAAATAAAGGTTTCATAAAGAATGTGTCATAATTTTTATTACATTTACTCGATCGGCTCTAAAATTTTTAAATTTTAATAAAATATTAAAACTTTAGTATATTTTCTAGATATATATGTCACCACCAAAGTATGAAATCCGAGGTAATGAATAGAATGCCTAAAACCAGCCGGCAATGTATAAAATGATTCATGTTTCTCTAATTGCATAGGCATTCTATAGAATACCAAATGAGAAACCGGCAAAGTATAAAATACATCTAAAATTCGTTTCGAATACTGCGAGACATGACACGAAACTTTAAACGCATTCTTGAGGCTCAGAATTTGTCAATTGCACATTGCAGTTTGTTCAGGAGTGTCAAAATACTCAATTTTACTTAAACTAATTGAACAAAAAAATCGTTTTTCTTCGTGCTACATGAAAATAGAGAAACAAGCTGGGGTATTGGAGAAGGAGTCTTGGTCTATAGCTGGGGTCACCAACATTTGGCACACAGGCCACATATTACACACGCGGTATAACCCTCAGTGACACTTTGCACTACTCAAGAAATTTATCAATTTTTTAATTGTTTCAAAAATGTCTAACTGTATGGTACGCTGTATCATATTGGTAAATTGGATTGACATGCCACGGCTAAAAGTTTGCCGAACTCTGGTCTGCAGACTTGAAACAACTATTCGATGACGAGCTGGCAAAATTCGATTTAATATTGTAAAAGAAGTGTTTTCTTACTTTATTTACTAGAAGTTAATAGCATGTACAACATGCTAAACAGACTTCAAAGAAGAAACATGGGGACTATTGCTTTCCGAATAGCTACGATGTGATGCTTGGGGAAAACAAAAGTAAACTCATTTAACCTGTTAAAGAAGACATCAGTACCATGCAGCAGTGTTCCGTATATCAAATGGTATCTGGTCACTCAAGGAGTCTTTAATTATTTTCATTTCATTTACTGGGGCGTATTTCTCTCTTGTCTGTGCGACTTTCCATAGAAATCCCTTTATCCATCATATAAAATCACTTTATATTCATTTTTGGTGTAACGTAATTTTATTCTGAAGACATGTTTAAACCAAATTAAAAATTATTAAAGGAAAACATATTAAAATATAAATAATCAGCATCCCACCCTCAGCGGGCAGCGGTAAAATTATCAAACGGTGACTCGACCAAAAGATAAAAATATTGGAAAGCACTGCTATACAGTATTAAGCCTTAGATTCTGAGGACATGATAGAATTCTGAAAAAACTTTCGACCAAATACAAAATTATTATCCGTTATGATATTGAACACAACATCCATCTTTTTAAACCTTGCCAGAAAAAACAGGAAATTATTTTTAAAAAATGTACTGTTGTGAAACCTGTAATTTTTTCCGAATGCCACTATACTGGCACTTGTAATGAATGGGAAAGATTTCTATCAAGTTGGAACCTCTGAAGGAATTTTAAAACAAATATATGCGAAATCACAATTTACTTTTTTTGTACCCTAGGAACTTGCTTAGAATAAAAGATATTCCTGACCACAAAATTCCTCTCCTAGTTTCAATTGCTCAATCCAATGGAAATGGCCAATGATTCGTCAAATGTATGTGTAAAACAGAGTACCAACATAAGAATTGTCTTTCCGTGAAAAGTGCAATGGAATGTAATTCAAAATGTCATTCAAGCCTACCATGTTGCAACAAGTACGTTGGTTTTAATTGCTTATTTCTTGCATGAAAATTTTATTTTCCTTAATAAGATAAACACAAATTTCTTTTTGGTATAACTTTCATTTTCCTTTACGCAATTTACATACTTTTTTAATGGCATTCTTATTACTTTATCAGAATAACATTTGCGTTTTTGTTGTTTTTACTTATTCCACTTGGGCCAGAACAAAGCTAGACCAAGTCGAGAAGACCATTCACCAATAGAAAACCATACACCATCGTTGGATTCCCCAAGATAAAGTTTTTCTCAAGCCCTATACAGCACAGCAAATGCTCGGATGAAGCCTGGTGAACATTGCATTTCAGTATTTAAAACCATAGGTGAATGATTCATGGTAGAGAAGATATGTGCAGGTTCTGTTGGTACTAAACCGTGTACGCCTGAGGGAAGAAGACTGACTTTGTTGATTGTCTTTATGCTTTAGCTGGGTATGGTGGAATGGACTTCACGTCCTTGGGTGACCATACCAGGAGTACATAACTCCGGAGTACTTCACCCATTCCACCCAGCCCCTCACCCTCTGGTACAATGAGGCAAAATAAAAGAATTTGGGGGGGGATAACATTTTTATTTTTAGGAATGAACATCATTGATATAATAGCCTTAATATGACCTTTTTTCATACTGCTTTTGCCTAAATAGCTTTGATCATTCTATACAATGCCTAGGCAAAGTATGTAATAAAGCTCGTATTTCATACTTTACCTAAAAAACGTCCGGCATTCTATACAATCTTTAAGCATTCTACGGAATGCCGGCATTTCATACTTAACCGGTAATGCAGTGCTTCTCAAACTTTCAATACTGTCGCCCCCCTTTTCCATCACAATTTTTATCGCGCCCCCCTTATACATTAATAATGTACTGAATGCAATAATAATGCACTTTGACGCTAAAGTTACAATAGGCGATCTTAATTATAAACCATACAAATTAGTAACATAAGTCAGTGCTCCTCAAAGTTTCTATATTCGCGACCCAATATTCAATCATGATTTTCATCGCACCCCCTCCCACTATACAATAACAATGTATTGAATTTAATAATACTATAATTCGACGTTAAAACTACGATATATATACTACATTAACCTTTTAAGTGCCAACGGCATATAAAAACGTCAAGCTCATTCAACGCGTTAATTTCTCAGGACGTATATATACGTCTTTCCGAAGTACGAACTTTTCTCTGCGCTGCCATCCATAAAATTATTCTGAAGGCTTTGGAATACAATAAAAGGATCATTACAATGTTTAAGAAGAATTTACTTATTTCAGAATATTTGTGCTTCTTTATTCCTCCCCCTTCAATACATCACATAAATGCGCCAACGAGGTAAATGGTTGGCACTGGGAAGTGAATGACGTCACTTTTAATCGGCAGTTAAGGGATCAATTATAAACCTTACAAATTATGAAGATAAGTGTTAATTTTTGTATATAATTTTTTATATGTATGTCAATCCTATGGGGTCACTGGTAATTATTAAACTTGTTCTTAGCTTGGTATTGTTAAATTAATTTTAAAATACTTTATGCAGCGCAGATACATAAATAAGTATAATATATCAGTGTAAATGTGTATTTTAACTTTTATTATGTCAGAATGTATTTTATTTGTTTACTTTCAGTACATTAATAATTTTTTTATTTTGACTTTTCAATATGCTCGCGCCCCCCTCGCAGAGTCGTCACGCCCCACAGTTTGAGAAACACTGCGGTAATGTATACCTATAATTTGTTTCAGCTATACTTTTACTGCTATTATTTTATTGCTTTTTACTTTAATTGCTTAGAAGATTTCATAAATATTGCTGAAATTTCCCTTCTAATTGGGATTTTTGTAAAGTTTAGACGATTTTTTAAAAACTATTGTTATAGTTAAATATTATTATTTATTGGGACTGATTCCTAAGAAACATTTATAATGCTTTATTATGCTACCTTTTTAAAAGAGTACTTCAAACACATGTTAGGATACCTTTAGGCTATTTATCTACTTGAAAAATATATATATATATATATGTATATATATATATATATATATATATATATATATATATATATATATATATATATATATATAAAAGTAATTAAAATGCACTTTCCTAAACTAGCATATATCTTTATTTCTGCATCGTGAATGATGAAATATTCATAGTTTTCTGTGAAAAAACTATTCTTGTGTTGTAATGAAAATCTCTTGGTAACATTAAAAATGATCATTCCAATTAACTTTAATTTTGGTAATTGATTTTCAATTAGTATTAATTTGAAAAGTATTAATATCAGTTTGAAGCAAAATATTTTGGGTGAACATAAGAGGGGATGATTGATTTTATATCACCCTAATCTATTTAAGCTATTTATAGACGGAATGATAAATGCATTTGCATTTTGAAACATCGAAATTTAATACTTTAACCACAAAGACAGTAAATGAACGAACTTGATACGTTTGAGGATTAAATTATTGTGTCATTCATTTCTTAAGAACAGAAGAGTGATCTCATTCAATTTAGAGTTCGTGTTATCTAACTGTTTTCCCCTAAGCATAATAAAAATAACTCAAAATAAATCCAGTTTTCAATTTATTTTCCTTTTTCTATGTGAAGTTAAAAATTTCATTTCTTTGCTTCAATTCCAATTCGTACCAAAAGGGTTCACTAAAATAGTGAAAGGCATGTGTACGAAAGTTTTAAATAAAATTATGAAATTTGTTAGTTTAAAAATATATAATTAAATGCAATTTCAAAAAACTTATGCTTGTTACTTAATATTTAATTAATAACTAATTGAAAACTTCATCTTATCATTTTAAACTAACACAAAAATTATGAAATTAACATCACACGCGCATTATATTTTGAAATTTAAGTAGCATTTTGTAAATTTATTTAGTTACTTTTCTTTTGTCCTTTAATTGTTCAAGCATTGATAGATAAGTGAAATCGTTATAATTCTGTACTTAGTAACGTTTTAAAAATATATATGAAATTAAAGAAATGCATTATTAATTTTTGAGAGAATATCACAGAAAATTGGATTTGCTTATCTAGTGTATTTCAGTAAAACAAAAAATTATTTACAGGCTTTTATGCAGCCTGTACAGAATCACTATAAGAAATGTTAAACGAAATATTTATATATTGCTGTGTTTTAATTCGCATACCGTAGACATGCAACAATACTCCTCAGAAGTTGTACTGTTGGATGTTATATTAACCCATTTAATACCACCGACGTATATATATACGTCTCGCTTAGCCATCGCGTTAACAACCCTTGACATATACATACGTTGTTCCAAATTATGATCATATTCTTTGCGCTGATATCAGTAAAAATATTTCGATGATTTGAAATGCAACAAAATAACCTTGACAGTATTTGCGAAAGAGATTTATTCCTTTCATTGAATATTTTACTTATTTATCTCCCCCCCTGCAAAACACAGTGTACGCATGCATTTGTGAAAAGCAGCGGCGCATGGGGGGCGAGTCAAGTATATTTCAATTGGTAGTTATTGGATTGACATTTCCTTAAAGTGTTTGCATTTAAACAACTGTATAGCCATTCTACGTGACTTTTGTTTAATTCTGGGACATCTGAAATAGAAAAGATACGTCTTATGGACATGTATTTTGCTTAACCTATGAGATATAAAATGTGTACGTTTAGCATCTTTCAAAAATTCCGGAATTAATATTTACAGCAAATTTAAATTTTTGCCATTTTTCTGTATATATATTTGTAGTTTTTTTCTTCTTAAATTCGCCAGCTGGGTAGCGTAGTTGGTTTGCCGCTGGCTTTGTACGCCTAAGGTTGCGTGTTTGACACAGGACCAAGTCGGTAGATTTTCATGATGCAGAAAATCGACAGCAGGCCTGTCACATGATTATGTGGCATGTAAGAGATCCATTGAGAACCTGTTAGGCCTGGGTGATTTCAGCAAAATTAAAATCCTGTTTCGCATCACCAGAGCTAGGTGCCTCCCTTTGGGGAGGAATCTGGGCCTCAAAATTACATGCGGTGATTGGTATCAGCAGATATGGTGCTGTGGTGCTGCAATAACAAAAGATACCAGCTCCCGGGGATTGTACAAGGTCTGAAATGGTAAAACAGCAATACGAAGACGCGATATTTTTTTAAGTTGTTCTCTTTAAAATCTGCAACATATTTTTACAGTTTAAAGTTTGTGCCTACTTTCATTGATTATTCAATTAAATATCATTATTTACTTATAATTAAAAACTTTCATTTCAAGAAATCTTTTAAGAATACTTTTCCTACTCTTCCGTAGAATATTGTTTTATATATAATGAAAATGAAATACATTATGCATGGATTATTTTGCCTAGAACATGTACATTTTTAATTACGTTTTTTTTTCAAAAAATAGGCTTATTTTACCCTCTAAGTGGATACCTTCCTCCTGAAAAGTTATTCCGAAACCGTTAACTCTTATTTTGGAAGTTCGCTTTAAAAATGCAACCGATTTCTTTCCTTTCCCCCTTTTAGAACTTGGGAGGTCGAACGGGGACAATTTTATGACCTAGTTCGGTTCATTTGTCAAGTAAGAACCAAGAGATCAATCGTTTACAGCTAGCTGTTAAGTTGCCTTGGGCAATCTTGTATTAAAGCTGTAGTGGAATTCGTTGTTTCTTTCTCCTATATGTTCAGTCACAGTAAAATTAAAACAAAATGAAGGGTAAAAAAAGGAAAAATGAAATAAATAGTATGCTAGAAGTTGAAAAATAATTATATTTTCTTCAAAGAAAATTTATTTTTCTGTCATTTTTTAAAAATTAAAAAAAATATATTTTTTTTTTGGTATTGCGATTTGAACCAGAAAAAAGTATACTGTATTCATTTTTGAATATGAGAGTAAGAAAACGCGCTCACTTTCCTGTTTTTTAAAAAAAGTAATGAGGTAAAAAGAGCAAAGGCCCTATCTCATTTTTTAAACAATAACACAATAAATGGTGCATACGGTGATATACATACGATGATTATATTTATGAAATAAAACCGATCTTTCTCTATTCAGTTATATTTTTAATTTAAAATAGCATAAAAAAGGATTTCAATACTTTTAATTTATTTTAATTAAAATCATATAAAATATATTTTTATGTTAACTGAATATTTTTCGGAAAAAATTTAAATTTTCCTTCCTAGTGCTCTCCTTTTCGAACTTCTTGTATTAAATAAAAATTTCTTTTCTACATTGGCATTTGTGATGGACATAACACACATTCAGTCAATAAATTTAATTTTAATGAGGGATATACTTCTTCAAATGCGCATGACAGTACTTCTAACAATTTTCTACTCAAGCTAAATTTTTTATCTTTCTGTTTCTTTTATTACAAGGAAAAATGTCACACATCGATAACTACATTTTCACACAATTCAGTCATTACAAATTCTATTGTGAGAAAAGTTCTCCCTAATTAATTTTGTCTTTCAAAACAGTACACTTAAAACAATTTTGTTCAGTGAAGTTAACCGACAGTTCCACAAGGCATTCATACCAAATTTTGAAAACAAATTTAACACTTGGAAATATATCCTGTATTAAATTTTTCCTTATACACAAGTATTTCCTGCTGTAGGGAAGATATAGTATGAGATGTGGTGTGCGGTTGTGAAAGAATGTTTTCGTACGTGTAGACTATTTTTGAAAATTTAAATATCACTGGAGATGATCATATAACTGTGCAAATGAGCCTTATTTTAATGTGTGCTGGTATCAAAGTAAAACACTTTACAATATTAAACAGCCTATGGGTTTATACTCAATATCAAATTATTCGCAAAATGGCTTACAACTTCTATTCAAATTGTAAAGAAACTGAATTATAAATATATCTTACTGCAGTCAAAAATATTCATAATATATAAGTATCCTATTCCTCCACTTATTTCAGTACGTTTTAAAAACTGTAGCTGAATGCAATTTTTTGTATTTATAAACGAGGCATATAAAAGCTCACACAGTCGTAAAAATGTCTTTATCATTTTTAAATATACTACTATAAAACGTATATGGATTGTAAGATCAGTTGTAAAATCCTAAAAGCTTTTAGAGGAGCTAAAGACATGTAATTTTGGATTGATCAAATTTTTAATATAATACACAAATATACATGTTATTAAGCAAATACATTTGAAAAATGAAACTTCCTTCTGAAATAAACGTAATTGAAAGAAAAATGTTTAATTGCAAATGAGTGGAAATACATGTTTATCTAAGGGGTATCCCCAAAGTGAGGTAATCCTCAAACTAAAGACTCTAACTCAGTGGCACAACAATCCATGAGGGCCAGGAACTACTGTGTCCATCATAATACACGTGACCATTGGACGCTGACGTGCATGAACAGATGTCCCGATTTGGTGGTCTGTCTGAAGAGAGACCTTCAGTGTTTAAGAACCTAAGCAAGCTTGGTACTCATTTATCGACCCAATGTAGCGGGGATGAAAGGCAGAGTCGACCTTGCGCAGCCCGTTAATAGAACCCCAGACCAGTGGTGTGGAAGTACTATACACTAACACTTGATCCTATTCGGTGAAAAATAAAATTTAATGTTAGAATCTTATATAAATCCCTAATGAATGAGGGAGTCCAAACTTTTTTTTCATATAAACTGTTTAGACGGAAATGGTTAATTATGAACATTTCACAAGTTGCATAAATTAAAATTAACCGTTATAGTTTACATAAATTTTTAAGGGTGCAAAAGGTATATTTCGGCTGCACGAATTAATTTTAAAAGGAATACGTTTACGAAAATGTAGTACAAATCTATCTAAAGTAGCGTTGGTTACCTTACATATTGTCAAACAGAACAATGTATTGGAAGCCAATTCCACAATTCGTTGTTATAAAAATGTATGGAAAATTACAAGATTTATTTTTGCATTTGTAATTTATATATATATATATATAATTTTTCCTGGGAACTTTAAAAGCTACAGCGGCATCCATCAAAACCGCGGTTCTCTCTCTGTTTTTCCAGATTGCCCCTGACTAAGCCGGCTCTGCCATAGTAAGTGAAAATGTCGGGGTTTTTTTTGTTAAGATCATTTTATAGCAGACTGCCTTTTTCATGTATTTTAAATGGTCGTTTTATTTTTCTACTTCAATATGTCTGAATTTAAAATTAAATAAAATTCTGGACATTCACATCAATGACCATGATAATTTTTATTAGTATATGAATGTGTCATCAAACGATTGCATGACTAATATTAACATATTATTTTAACCATTTAATTAATATTAAGTATAACATAACGCACACAAATATTTTGAACTTTAAAATAAATATTTCGAAAACTACTTCAGATATACTCAAAATTTTTCATTGATACGATTTAGCTTCTCAGTTTTGCTTCTATGTAAGAATTTATTGTAATTGTATATTCATCAGTTTTTTTAATATATTTTTTGCTCTTAGCATGCAGTTTTCAACTGAATTGTATGAAATATTCGAAATATATTAAAAGATGTCAAAGAAGCTATATAATAAAATTTGAAATTTTTATTATACTCAGACAATTGCTAAAACTTATGGTAAATAATTTTTAACTGCGCGATGCATTTTTTTTTTCGAAATTTCAAATGGAATTTCTAACATATAATTTCTAGCTTCATACGGTCGAGATTTCAAAAAATATCCAGATTTTAATTACTTATTCAGTTAGCCTTTAAAAAAGATAAATGTTGAGGTATTTTGTATAAATAGATATTTTTGAACAATAATTCGAATGTTTTTGAATAGCTCGAATTTAAAATTGATTTTAATGTTTATTTATATGCACAAATGTCTACTGTAAATGTTTCCGTATATTTTTGATTTCCATTTATTCAAACATTCAAGTTATAAAAAAAATTGTGAAAATCTTCATTCATGTTGTCTTTGATGTAAACTGAAGTTCAAGAACTTAAAATTCAAATATAATTTGGTGTATTTTAACAATATATAACTAGGCACTGTACTTAAACTTCCCTGAACACTTGGGCCTCGAAATCTAAAAAAAAAAAAAAAAACTAATAAATCTTAATTAGTTTTTTTTTTCGTTATTATTTTTATCAAAGTGTAAGAAAATGTTTCAAATGATTTGATGAAGTTTAAATTTATTCATTTTTAGTGGTTGAAAAATTGAAAAGGTTTCAATTTTTAAAGAGTTTGGTGTTTTATTAATTTTTTCGGTATCTTATAATAAAATAATCATGTTTCAAAAACTGAAAGCTTTGATTAAAATAAGAAAAATGAAGCAAAAGAATATACTTAAAAAAAGATAATTTATCTAACTATATAAAATAGCAGATTGCACTGACACGCCCGAACTTGTTACAGTTTCAAATTGATATGAGACCCAAAGGGAATTTTAACATATTTTACTTATGCGTTGAGACTTTTCAAAGTTTTAAAATACGAGGTAACAAATAAACACTTCCTGGGGTCTTAAGAAATCCCCCGATTTTTTAAGATTGCCCCAGGGTCAAAACACGGGGTTTCCTGCGAGCCATAAAACTTCCTATCAGTGTCCTGCTGTGTTGCTTCCACCGTCCCTAATTATCGTTCAAGATGTTAAACCTTTAAAAGGGAGAAAGGATTTCAGAAAAGTGCGGCTAATCCGCTTTTGAAAACGTTACTTGAAGGCAGAAAAATCCGTGCAATGCATTTTCGAAGCATCTTTACACTGACGGAATTTCCCGTGCTATCAGCTTAGAGGGTTAATCCAATAAGACTACTGCCACACAATTACTGATTATAACAAAAATCATTGAGCTGTTTAAATTTCAGAAACAATTTAATAACCTATTGCGATATATATACAAATAGCTATAAAACCTAAGTAAACTAGTGAAGATAGGATATATATATATATATGTGTGTGTGTAATAATTCCCTCTAGTATCCTTTTTGTTAACTCATTGTACTATTATTTAAACAAACTTTAATTCTTTGGTTTAAAAATAACACTCTAATCTTAATTGTAATCGGCTAGTCCAAAATCCCCACCCCGCCCATTCTATTCAATCAGTACTACTATTACATAATAATCGCTGCTGGTATAAAAGCAAAAATCTTAACTATCACCCTCTTTGTCTGATTCCCGTCAGCATGTAAAAATCCACGTAAGAACGTAAATAACTGCAGCTCTTTGTCTTTGTGTCCTTCAACATGCCGCTGCTGCTCGTCGTTGTCTGATTTGCGTGGTAATTTTTGAAAGTTGCTCTATTCAATGTGGAAATGTAATGCAATTGGGTTTTAATCTATTGATGTGTGCTTCATAATAAAGGATGAAAAGTTATTCTGAATAATAACCCGGAATGAATGTTCCGGAAATGAATTATTTACTTCTTTAAAAAAGACCATTTACTGTAAAATATAATATTTTCATTGAATTATATTTTATATCCTTTAAAAACTCTTTTTGCAGACATTTCAAAGAAAACAAAACGCGCGAATACATTTTTTATTCCTTTATAAAGCAAATTTTAAGAAATTGTGTTCCTTATATTCACATATGGAAGAATTTGTTAAATATAAAGAAGAGTTTTTAAATAGAATAGTACATATTTCATCTGTTTATTTTGTCATGTTCTTTTACAAAAACACATCATGAAACTCATAAATAATCTTCACATTCGGTTTTAAATAACAAAGCAAAAATACGCAGAAAAATATAATGGAAAATATTTGTTTTCATGAACATTTGCTTTTATATTAAAAACAAACAAATTTATACATATAGTTTTCTTTCGCTTTGTACTTCTTTAAAAACTGCTTTTTTGTTAATTTAGCTAGAAAATATATAACTTCCTACTATTAGTTTACACTCTCCCTATATATATATATATATATTCTCCCTATATATATATATGTGTGTGTGTGTGTGTGTAAGCACAATTAAATTAGATTAAAAATTAAACTCCCTATTTAGCACTCAACTCATATTTTTCATTTGATCTCCAAGTATCAAACTAATCACCCATTTATTTCTTCCGAACATGTGGTCCCGCCAATAAACAAGTCTATTACAGATCGTTAGATTTAATAGCCCTATATGTCAGCATTAACTTTCAAGTACATTCATAAAATCAGAGGTACTTCACACATCTGGTTTAAGCTGTAAAACACTTAGATTTCCCTTTGGTATTCTTTTTCTCTCTCCCTCTCAGCGTCAGAATTTGTATAGATTTCCTCGAGTAAAGATCCTTTTTAAAACTAAGTCTGATTTTAGCTCAAAAAACGTGTATATTATATACATATACCATGAACAGTTTGCGATGAATGAAAGAAACAGCTTTCGAATGGCGAAGAAAAAGGAAGCGTGAATCCCCTATCCTCGTTTAGACAGAGGTCGCTTCCTTCCGCCAGAAAAAAATATTCTTTTTCTCCGAATGGTATTGTGAATTAATTCCAATACAGTGATTTGACCAAAATCGAAAAAAAATCTTCTTCGCCGGAAAGTCTGCACAGTAATACTGTGAATTTGACGACCATCGAAATATAGTGAGGTGCCAACATTGGGGGAAAATAAATGGATAAAATTTTACTGGTGAAATAAAGCGACAACAATATATGGTTTGCCGTTCACCAGGGATTTCTGCCTCTGTGAAGTGGAGGTCAGTTAAATTATATATTTCCAATTTTAGTAACACTGAATTAACTGAGTTTTGCTGAACAGAACTTTACGAAAAAGAATAATATATGATATGATACTTAATTTTTATAATCATTGTGTTAAATGAGATATTTTCTTTATATTTTAATTGAGAAAACAAAGTGTATAGGTTTTGCCATACAAAATTTTGAGAAATTTAAATATACTTCTCATAATTTTATCATAAGATGTCGAATGAGTTAACAGTTACGATAGAAATTAGTGTTTTAAAGTTGAAAGTATAAATTAAGTTTTTAGAAAAATGACTAATGTATATAGTAATTGTTATGAGAAACAAAGGTAAAGTCACGTTGAATTCTTTTTTCTCCACTGAATTTTATTTTTTTAATAATTTTGTTCAGCAGTAATCTTTCTGCATGTCATTTTTTTTTAAATTGTGTGTTTTTATATACCGGCCATATATCAAAATTCACTTTTACTCGAAATTTTCCTTATCTAAATTTAAAATTAATTTATTAACTTGAAGCTTATTTTTGGATATTATACAGTGCATAAGGAGAGAGTGGGAGAATGCAATCATTATAATTTTGTATATGTCTTGAAGCATTAAGAGGTCAAACGTGTTTAGTTTGATATGTACGCCTCTTATGTTTCTTATCAGCATCCCTGAACATCTGTGAGTTGATCACGCAGATTTCTCAGACAGATGTGTTCAAAATTAAGTAATATGATACATTTTATATTTTTGTGAATGTGTGATGTAAGAGAAATAATTTTCTCAATGAAACGAATATTTAGAAGGTTACGGAGAGATTCAAAATAATAGTACCTAAAGCTCTAAGAGGCAAATTAATGAAAACAACTAATGAAAAATTTGGCCATCCTGGTGTAGTTACCATGTTAAAATTAATATCACCACACTATTATTGGATAAACATTTTTTACTTATATACGAAATTATGTGAAACACTGTGAAACTTGTCAAATAAATAAGAAGTCATATATAAAAAATACGGTGTGACATCGTCGATTGTTGTGAATCCCCATCTTTCGATTCACGATGAGTTTTATAGTTTCACCAGCTGTTAAGTGACAAGTACGATGTCTTCAATTGTTGTGAAATCACACCCAACGATTGTCCATGAATTTTTAAGATTCACCAGCTGTAAAGTGGGCAGTGCACGTGGCCATGGGGCCATTGTTTATTGTCTGAACTCGGGGAGTGACGACAGCCAGACGGGTCGCCATAATGGTAAACGAGAGCCGGTGCCCCATTGGCAATAGGCGAAGCCTGTTTTAAAAGAATCATGTCGTCTTTTCTGATGTTGAGAGAAGGGTATACTAGAAACAGGTGGCGTGATGGACAAGTGTGTACAGATGTTGGACAAGGAATTTAGGCGCCTTGGGCCAGACGGCTCGGGTGTGTTTTGGTGTGTTATGCGCAAATAGAACGAGGGAGGCAGAGAGAGACTTTTGAGACCTGCCAATAAGACGGTACGAGGGGCGTGTTGTGAGCACACCCCCTGGTGTTTAAAAGGGTTCTTTTTCTGGAGACGAAGAAAAAGGAGAGACAGGAGAGAGAGGAGCCCGCCCTTGGATGGAGAAAACGGAAAAGCCCTGCCCTGGATGGAGAAAGCATGAGAGGAGAGTTCGAGATTGGAGTGGAAAGGCGATGAACGCCTGTGGCGTTGAGAATAGAATATAGACTGACTGCACCGGCTTGGCATATGAACTGAATTATATTGCTTCAGTAACAAAGTGTTTAGCAAACAAACAATGCTTTTATTTTATATTAGGATGTAACAATTTATTGATGGTTAGCTATACACGAGGCTACAACGGATTAATACCATCACTTCCCCTTTGTGAAAAATCCTTTGAACTTTTATCGATAGATAGTGTAGGTGGTTTAAATTATTACAACTCTGTTAAAAATATCTGCACATTATTATTGATCATGCAACTAGGTACATTTGGAGATTCCCATCAAAAAATGCAACAATAGATATATGAATCGTTTAAGACAAATTTTTCAGAATCATATACCGGAAAAAATTTTAAATGATAGAAATACTGCGTTCACCTCGTCAGAATTTAAGCATTTTTTAAAACATAATAAAGTCACTCAATTATTAACTACTTCTCACAGATCATAAAACAATGAAAAGGTTGAACGTGTAAATTAAACCATCATTACCCGCTTAAAGTGTGAAATTAGTAATAGTTCAAATAATGTCCCATGAACCAAAATTCTAGAAAAAGTAACCCATCAGTATAATCAAACTCCACATACAATAACAGGTTTCCCTCCAACCTCTTTGATGTATGGTAATTTATCTTTCGAAATTTCAATAAAAGATAATGAGATATATCCTACCGGCTTTAATTCTGTCATATTTCGAGACAGAATCAAATTAATTTTTAAAAAAGAAGATATTTATTCAATTATTTCTACATCTCTTCCGACGCTGAGAGCAGAAAGGAAAAAAGCTTTCCATGGTGTTGATTTCAAGTGGATAACACTTGAAAAACAGATGCGGAAATTATCGCGGATTTTATGATTCTACTTGAAAGTTAATGATGACACATGGGGACTATTAAATCTAACGATCTGGAATTAGACATGATTATTGGCTAGGCCATATGTTCGGAAGAAATAAATGGGTGATCAGTTTGATACTTGAAGACGGAAACTGAGAAAGATGAGTTACGTAATAGATAGGGAATTTAATTTATAATTTAATTTAATTATCCTTACATTGATATACTAGTAATTCTTTCGCCATTTCTTCTAGCAGTAAGTCTTTGATCAGGATGTCTTCCTTGTTACGCATTTTGGTTCCTACTAATACTTCGAATAGTGTCCATTTTGTACTGCGACATATAGTGCTGTTTAATATTCTCTGTAATCTGTCTACATATTTGTACCATTTCGGAGAGTCGTCTAATGATAGTTTGGTGAGAACTGGAATCAAAGTTCGATGAATTCATTCAACTTGTCCGTTTCCTCGAGAAACATATGTTGCTATTTGTAGATATTGAATGTTCTCTTCATCACAATAGTCGTTGAATAATTTTGAAGTGAACGCTAAACCTCTATCAGAGATAATTCTGATGAGATTACCAAGGGTTTTCTCCTGTTGTTTTAGTTTTTTGAGTGCACTTTCAGCAGACACAGTTTTGACAGGATATAGCCCAGTAAATTTCGTAAATGCGTCTACTACGGTGAAAATGTGTTGATAACTTTTGTTTGTGGAGGGTAGTTAACATGGTACGTTTAAAAGGAATTCTTTACTTAGAAATAGGATTCAAAAACATTTTTTGCCAGTTTTCTTATTAGTTAAGATACATGGAACGCAATTAAGTATTACTTTTTTAACGACGTTGGCTAAATTTGGGATAAAAAATTCCTGTTTCACAATTTCTTCTTTCTTTCCTACTCAGAAATGACCATTTTCGTGAATCAATTTAATTAATTCAGCTTTTAGGGGTTACAATTAACTCTCGATCATTTAAGTATCTGTAGAGTATACCGTTTCGCTCAAAAAGTTCTTCTGATTCTTGCTTCTCTAGAAGTGATTTCAATGTTTGGATGTTGTCATCTTCCTCTTGTGCGTTTTTAAGCTTTGAAGTTAATGTATCATTGCATACCATCATTACGGGATATCGGCTAAGAGCATCGACGTGCTTCATACGACTTCCAGCTCTGTGCTCTATTTCATAATCGAATTCTTCTAATTGAAGCTCCCATCTGGCTATGCGAGTAATTAGCTCCTTTTTTTGCATAGTCTTCTGAAATGCTGAACAGTCAGTTACTATTTTAAAGTGTTGTCCTAAAAGATAAACACGAAACTTCTTTAATGCGTTGATAATTGCTAGTACCTCTAATTCGTAGCTGTCATACTTTTCTTCTGCTGTATTTGTTTTTTTGGACATGTAGTAAACGGGATGTAACTTTTCATCTTCTGCTTCTTGTAACAAAATTGCGGCGTACCCTTCTTTACAAGCGTCTATGTGCAGTTCTGTTTTTCTTCCATGCTTGTAAAGGTGCAAGATTGGGCCTTCGGACATGATTTTCTTCAATTTTTCAAATGCTTCTTTTTGTTGAGTCCCCAAAAAACAAAGAGGTTTTCTTTTCTTGTTAAATAGCTAAGTGGTTTAACTATCTTTGAATAATCCTTGATGTACTTGCGGAAATATCCAGTTAAACCAAGAAAACTTTGAACTTGTTTTATTGTTGTTGGTTCTGGAAATTTTCGGACAGCTAGTGTCTTCGTGGGAGATGGTTTAATAATTCCGCTTTCTACAATTTGACCTAGAAATTCAATTTTCTTTTTTAAGAATTGGCACTTCTTGAACTTAATTTCTAATCCGTATTTCTTTGCGACTTCAAAAATAATTTTAAGTTTTTAGAGACCTTCCTGTTCGTTTTTCGCTGGAATGACGAGATCATCTAAATAACTGATTACAATTCCTTTCCAAGTAAGATCTCTAAATATACTTGATACGTAGCGTTGGAAAACTCCTGGACTTGTGCTTAGTCCGAAAGGAACTTTGTTGAATTCAAATTGTCCATCTGGGACGATAAAGGATGTATACTTTCTGCAATCTTCGTCAACATCGACGTGGAAGAAACCATTGCGTAAATCTAATGTAGAATATACCTTTGCTTCTTGCAAAGTGTCTAAAACATCTTCGATGATAGGTAACGGAAATTTATCTTTCACAAGCTTCTGATTCAATTTTCTGTAGTCAATGCACATTCTCGAAGATCCATTTTTCTTTTTTACCATTACGATTGGACTTGCATATTCCGCAGAACTCGGACGTATAATACCTTCGTTGAGCCATTCTTTTATCTGTTTGTTTACTTCTTATCTTTCTGTGAAAGCTAGTTGACGAGGAGGTTGACAGACTGGTTCTTCGTCTTTTAAAATAATTCTCATTGTGACATCGGTAGATGCTGTTTTTTCTGGCTTGTAGTCTTGAATAACCTTTTCAAGTTCCTTCTTGATTTGACGATTTTCAACATGACGTAGGTCTAGTTCTTCTTGAAGATTTTCAGCAGACATTTGCATAAGTTGTGCATGATTCTCATATTTGTTGAATTTAAGAGGAAACGTTCATTGCTCCGAAATGGGTTTCTATTGCACCATGGCAATGCCCGGCTGCATATTGCTCGTTGCGTACTGGGTGTTTCACAGCAGAGATATTCACAACGTAGAGATTTTGCCACACCCTCCATACAGTCCCTGATATCATTGCATGCGATTTCTGGCTGTTTCCTCAACTTAAGAAACAATTACGATGAAAACGTTTTGCTAACAACCAAGCATACGTAAAGGATGCCGAGGTGATTTTGATAAAGCTCACGCAAAACAGACTTATACATGTTTTTTAAAAAGTGGACAGAACGTTGGGATGTGTGCATTAAGTGACGCGGAAGTTATTTTGAAAAGAACCATATAAATGATGACAATTAAATGTATTCTTTTTTTCTGTAATTTTAGTCTTATTACCTATTGAACAGCCCTCGTATATATATAAATATTAATTCATTGCAAACATTTCATTCGCTACATCGGGAATTTACTTACCTATTTCTGTTGGACATATTTTTTCTTTTACTTCATCTTAAAGAGCATTCATTTAAAACTGTATTACCATTAAAAAGACTGCTAAGACATCAGATCAATGTTTCTTTCTAAATATTCATATCCACAGGGCAGCACACAGAGTGCCTGTGTTCTTAAAAAAAATTTACAAATTCCAAAAAATAGCATGATTATCTCCTGCTTGCTATATAACCTTTATTCAGTTAATCCTGTGTTCAGATGAAGAATCGATGACGAAACAAGTAGTATAAAAAAAAATTTAAGTCAATTCCTACTTAAATCAACAAAGAAAAATTTTAGTTTAGCTACTTTTTATTAAATAGTTACAATTAATATAAATATGTATATACATATGACAGAATCACACCATTAAGTGGTAATTAATTTGTATTAAATATCATTAAAGTATCGTATTGGCCTCCAAAACAAACGTGTATATAAATTTCAGTTCAACTGAATACTTTAACACATGACAAAAAAACATTTTCAATTTTTGACACAAATCGCCAAAAGGGTCGCTAAGTCGCCAAAAATGATGCCAACGTGGCTGTATTTGTAATTCTTTGGATAATTAGTTTTAATCCATTAAATTTTATTAATTATAGTTAAATTACTGTATTGTCATCCGAATAAATCATGTATATAAAATTTCAGCTATATTATTAACGATTGAAAATTCCACCAAGATAAATAAATAAATATATAAATAAATAATTATTTTTAGATTGTGAGCTAATTGTAGGAATTGAAAAATACAATCGCAAGCCTGTAGCCATACTAAAAACAACACACACAACAGTCTTAAATTGTACACTTCATAAAATCCTTACTAGTGAAATTCACGTGAAAAAAAATTGATTGTTCTTTTGTACTTGGTTACAATACGAAAAGTAAATGAGTACGAATTATCTGTGAATAAAATATAAGATAACTAAAGTTTGCTTTTTTATCCTATCTTTTTTTATTCCAAGCATTGTTGTTTACAAAAAATCTAGTTCAAAAATTAAAAATTATAAAACTCAAATTAATACCTTTTATTTCACTACTTTATTCTTTATTTAATAATCCATTTATTTAAGTTATTATTTACTATTTATTTAAATAATTCCGTTATGGAAAAAAATTCATAATAAAAATGGTTTCATAAATATAAGTTTAACTGGCCCTTTATATTGTTACGAATTTTGAGTAAAATATGCTTAAAATAGTGTAAATAATTTTTATTTGAATGTGTTATATATTAATATTACTTTCTGTTATATTTATTTTATGTTAGATTTCAACGAAGCAAAGCTGTCCCTTACATTATAATGGAGGTTCAATAGCGAATTGTTGGCGATAGAGCGAAGTTGGCATTATTTTTGGTGACCATTTTGAAGGCAACCATTTTTGGCATCTTGGTAACCATGTGGATGTTTCTGGAAATGACTGGAGAAATCTTTTAAAATCATGATTTATGACGTAAGCGGATCTCTCGAGAAAATCCGTATGGACTATAAATAAAAGCTACTCGGTGGAGCGGAATTAGTATTGTCTTGAGCTGCTGAAGGGTTGATTTGATCAAACGATTACTTGCGAATGAATACATTACGTATTTGAATTTCTAAACGCTGATAGTTGTGTCTAAGTGCTAAGGAAGGTGTGAAGACGTTCTGGTATTTATTACGCGAATTTTGCAATTGTGTCCTACATTTCAAAGAATTGTATTTTGACAATAAATGTCCATCTTTTGAGAAGAATTGTCTTCTCTTTGAGACTGATAACTTAAAATCCTCGACCCTGACCTACGTAACAATATGCTTTACTTGTGTCGCTATATTACTTTTTTCCACCTATGTAACAAAGTGTTAATTATATTGTACGTGGTTATTAAAGCACATTAGTTCCCAAGTAAAAACGTAAACTTTTTCTCTTGTAGTCGAGATATTTTATCTTATTGTCATTATATATATATATATATATATATATATATATATATATATATATATATATATATATATATATATATATATATATATATATATATATATATATATATATATATATATATATATGATCATTCCTCTTATTAGTTTTTATTATCACTTAACATAAAAAAAACATTTGTCACCTTAGATTAATAAATTAAATTAACGGAGTTTTTTTCCTGTATTCCAACATTCGTAATAGTAGTGATTAAGAGGTCTTAGGACTCTAAAATTGAAAATTCTTCAATTTTTGAAAAAAAAATGTTAAAGCCTAAACATTTTTGAGCATTTTGATACCGAAATTTTATTCGTAGCATGAAATTCTTTGAAGATATTGAGAAATAATTAGTGAAACATAAACAAAACCCCCATCTCTTTCTTATTTTTAACTTCATTTTTCTCAAAACAAAAACGTTTAGCTTGCTTGCAGAATTTCTCAGAAACTATTTATGAAATCAATTTTAAATTTCATACACGTGTTCAAAATAAAACCCTTAATAACTTATACAACAATTGTCAAAACATTTTTAATAGAATTTTTCTTATTTGAATTTTAATTTATTTTTTTCTTAAAGTTTTACAATTTTCGATATAATTGTATTTAAAAAATATTTCCCCCCTCCAAATTTCTTAAAAGTTAGTATAACTTCAAAAGTGAGCATTGTTATACCAAATAAAATTACTTTTGTAAATTTTGATCAATATCTTGTTTTAGAAACCTGCGCGGTATAAATTACTGATTTTCATAGTTTTAAAAAGTTATCTAATTTATATATTTATAATTTTTTAAATGTTTTCTCAAATTCTCTTAAAATTTGAGAAATAATATGAACATATATGATTCTCTCATGTGGTAACAATTTCAAATAATTTTTTTTTAGTTTATATTGCTAAGTTACATTGGTTTTAAGAAGGATATTTTTTTCGAGTGCATGGATATCTGTTAACGGCCGTGAGGCTTCTTAAGATATCTGCCACATCTCAAAAACATTTTAATGACCTTTTATTAAATTATTGATCAATATCCATATCGCGCAATCAACATTGACACACACACACAAATCCCAATAAAACTTAAATAATGTAAAAAGTATTAGAATATGATAATAAAAAGAGGTATAAAAATACTGTTTCTTCAGAAATTTGATCTTATAAGATTAATTGATTGCTTTATTAATGTTGCACTCTGAGGAAATACAAAGGCAATTGTTGAAACAAACAAAGAGATCAAAGTTACATAAAATTGTTGTCACATTAGGCTATCCGCTAGGTGTATCCTCTTTTTTTCAATACAGCTAAATTGGAATTTTGGGTCAGAACAACTCCAATACGCAAACAAATGCCACTGTTAAACAGAATATAAATGGTTAGTGAGGTAGATAATAATTGTTATGGAAACAATATAGCCACGTCAGTACTGTCTGATTTGTCTCCGATTATTCTTGAATCGTGATCCGGAATTATAATTGTTCCACTATTAGAAATTAGAAGATTTCTCATGGGTGGGGTTCTGAGGTGAAATACCTTTAAAGATAAATATCCATTATTTATTACTAGATTTTTGCTTTGTCTGTATATTTCTTAATCAGGTTTATCGTTAAGCAAATAAATTTAATTAATTTTTTGTGATTATCTGTTTGTATCCTTTCGAGTCCAATTCAATAGCTTCTTAATCACTATTGCGTTTTTGATATCACCGAGTATCCTATAAATGAACGTCACTTCCAACTCGGCCAACATGAGTTAGAAGTACCATGAGAGGGTTTACAGCAGCAGACCACCAATAAACAATCACCCTAGTACTCAACCTGTGTTGAGTTAAATTACATTTTGTACAGGAGAAATTTATCTACAAGTTTCGCATAATTTGCTTAAATATAAATTAACATAGTTTCTTCCCATTAATTTCTTAGTTTAGAAATTGCAAGATTATATAATTTATAAAGGATATAGGCGTGATAAAGAAAAAAAACAGAGATATTAAAATTCGTTACCTCCAGTACTAGTATACATTTAGTGCCAAAAACACAAATAAAAGAATAACTAAAAGGTAAATAACAAATAAAAACAGCAAAATTTCCTCAAACGAGGATGCGAGGGATTTTACCCTATGATTCTCATAATTTTGAACCGTGGCCAAGAGACGGGAACTATATAAGAGTTGGTACACCAAATTCTCAAATTTCCACACCATGAACTGAAATACCTTTTCACATAATGTTTGTTAAAGCGATTTGCAAAGTACTCAGTTAAACTCTGTATTCTTGTACAAAATGTGTTTCTTTTTAATTACTTTTTAAATTTAAATACACCTTTCAAGTGTTTTGTAAAAGTGTTGCTTTAATTATATTTAAATGTTTAATAAATTTACACTATACATGATGCATTGTAATTATCTTTGTTACTTTATCAAAATTTCGAAGCTTAAAGCATTTTATTATGTTTATATTGAGTTTCATTGAATATCAATACATTCATCTTTTTAAAAACTTCGCATTCAGTACAGTAACAAATCATAAATATCATTATTTCTTATCCATCAAGTTTTACCTCGAAGAATGGCTTTAAAAACAGAATTTTTCTACTTCATTCTATTTTAAAAAAAGCTTACTTTCTATTTTAAGCCTTTCTTTACGTATTAAAGGATGCTTTGGGTTTTCAGAAAACTTTAAGCAGATCATAGTCCTTTGTTGAAAAATATCCTTCTTTCCCGACTAAAAGAAAGATAAAAGGCTGTTGAGAAGCCTCCCGGAGCCATGTGCTTTTCTCCAGCTCAACATTTTGACAGAAAATGACATATATATTGGCATTTGTCTGAAGTACGTGAAAATGCTATTAAAAGCCCTCAAGTTTGCATCCTGAACCGCTTACCATAAGCAGATTTGAAACCATAACAACTTTGTATAAATGAGCCTTTTATCCCAAGAAAAATAGTTACGTTTCACAACCAACATAAGGGCTAAGACTTTATCTGAAGTAAGGGATTGTGTTCCACATTTATATAAGGTTACGGTGTAACAACAAATGATTTTATTCGTATCATTAATGGCATTTATTAAGTTAGTTGTTTTGCGTAATAATCAGAAGTATCAAACAGTCAATGGTAATTAATAATACAACCATTTGTATGTTTAATTGTATAGCTAACCTGTACATTTGGTCAATCACGCATTCAATTATTAGAATCATGTGATGTTATCATAAATGAAAGTATCATTTAAGTTATGCTTAGGGTTTTTTAACTTAAAGATTACATTAATTTGATTTTCAGGTTTATTAATTGGCCTAGAATTTCCTCATGTAATATGTTCCCTTAAGTACTAACATTTATTTAATATAGATTTGAAGCCCAGTGGCTGAATGTGTAGCGCATCGCGCTTTCACACCACAATGTCCGATGATCAAACATGAGCTCAGAAAAGTGGAAGCAGCCTTTCATCCCGTTAGTGGCTCGATAAAATGAATATCATGTTTGCTTTGAAAATAAACGCTGGGAGTTTCGTGTCAGACTGACCACTTGAGCGGAACATCCTCTCATGCATCTCAAGGCCCAAGGTCACGTATACTGAGTTAGGCACAGTAGGCCTTGGCCCTCATAGGATGTTGAGCCACTAAGTTAAGTTAATATAGGTTTGTTTTTATTGAAAATAGATGTGAGTACATATTCATAAATAATTGAAATAAAAAAATCTGATTAACGAGTTATTCATTGCCTTTCTTAAAACTTAAATCATGATATGCAATGCTTCAATTGAATGACGTAATCTATTATTACGTTGATCGGGGCTTGTGGAATTTAATCTAGCAATCTCAAATAACAAATTTTCTTTAAGGGTGATGAAAGTTTACTGTAGAAAAACAATAATTTAAGTGCAGGATACAGCATTAAAATTCTCGCAATAAATACCAGAAGGTTTTCATACTTTCTACAGCGCCCAGATACATCCATCAGTGTCTAAGAATACTAGCAAGTAATGTTCAAAATTATCCACAAGCAACATCTAGTTGTCTTCAACAGCCGGAGTAATACTGATTCAGTTTCAGCAAGCGACTACTATTTGTAATTTGTGCAGCTACCTTCCAGCGTTTTCTCGACAAACCTACTTACGCTGTAGATTGTGATGTTGTAGATTTCTCCAGATTTTTCCAGAAAGATCCATAGGTTCACTAGTGTAGCCCAAAATAATGTCTAAATTATCAAATTTGGTCGCAAAAAGGATTTCCATTTGTGTGTATCGCAAATATTTCGCTGTTTTAATTGAATCACCATTATAATGTAAGGGACGGTGCTACTTTTTATTATAAAATAAATACAAAAGAAAATAATATCAACGTATTAATCATCCATATATAAATTATTTACACTATTTTAAGATGAAATTAAGCATGTACTATTACAAAAAAAAATTTAACACTATTACGATTTCCCCTCAGACTTATCCCGATATAATATAAGTTCATGTTATTTGAATGATACTAGTCACTTCATTCTACTTTCGATGTGGTACGAAAATTAAATGATGGAAGTGAGAAAAGCGCAATTGTTTCAAAGTTCTTTGATAATAGCCTTGTAATAAGTAGTTATGTAGTAGTAATGTGTTATTAAGTAGTAATGTTAGGTTCAAGTTAAAATAATTCAATGCTTACTTTCATTTACTCTTGGAGCTAAAATACTCTCGATATATTCTTAAATTTTATAGCAGATTACGTTAAAACTCAAATTTAAATTTATATCAATTCAATTTATTTATTATTGAAATAATACTAAAATCTCGCCATTCAGAACAATACTTTGTTTCCTGATATTAAATTGTACAAGTTATCTATTTAAACACGAATTTATAAATTTAAAAAACAAAATTACTCAATTTTTCGCTTTTTAAAAAATAAAATTATACAATATTAACAATATATGTAAAACATACACGTATTTATACACCAATGATTATTTTAAGAACTTTTCCGACATGAAATAACAGCACACTTTGAAAATTTGAAAAAAACTCGCTTTGTTTCAACTTACATTTTGTTTCAAAAAGTATTTTTCTATGAAACAATAAGTACGATTATATCAATTCTTTGATTCATAAAAATGTTCACTTCGAATGTTATTATCTTACATAAATTTGACAATATTTGCATTGCAAATTCAAAGATTTGTCAAAACAATACACATATTTTTAATTTTCTTTGTATTTTAAAGATTTTAATAAGCATATTTAAAAATATATTTCTATCATCTAATTTTTCGTACCTTGTTCAAAAAGAACGTTTTAGTATATTTCTTTACAAGGAAAACAGATATTTAAAAAAGGGAACAGAAAACAATACAGTTATAGTTTTAAAATTAGTAGAATTGCAAAATCATTGAAAATACTTCACTTGTTTTTTAAGCAACAACCTTTTTGCTATTTGCATGTGAAGTATGCCCCACATCCATTTGCGCATTTTTCTAATGCAAGATTTCATACATTAGCATTGTATTCATTCATAGAATAGATTTAAAAATATGTAGATGTACTCTTCTTTTTTTCTTGTTCTTTGTTAAGTGCTTTTCTTTTTTCTATGTTCTTTGTTAAATGTGCTTGTTCTCTCGAGAAGGATTTTATAAATTTATTTCAGAATAAAAATGTACTTTCAAAAACGCCCAATGTGCATGGCAGAACTATTTTATGCTTAAAATTACTTTTTCGTAAATATTTTCAAAAATAATAAATAGTTATTCGACTCTCTGAATATAGTTAACTGTATATTAATTCTATAAATAGTTATTCGACGTGGTAGTTGTAGTACATATTTTGAAAATACTCTGTATTAAGTTTGTTTTATGAAGAAATATTAACAATATAGAGAGAAAGAGCCTTTATTTTAACATCAATCGAAGAACTCAATAATGCTATGTAATTGATTTTTCGATCTATCATTTCCAAAAGTAATTGGATCTATTAATATTCCATCAGGCAGTGAGATAATCAGCGGAATATTTATGGTGGAGGAAAATCGATTATGTTAAAAAGTTTAGGTGTAATGCATATTTAATTCAAGGTATAGGAAAATGTAATGAGCTATTAAATACTGTTTTTTAGATATTGTAAGATATTGCTTAAATGTCTTTCTTCTATAACTTGTATAAATTTACATCTTTTGGGAGCAGTATTTAATTTATGAAATTCATTTCCTGCTCAAGTTCTATTCTTCTTCCTGAAAGATTAAGTAAATAAAAAATTGGAATTATACTAAGGTAATATTTTTTTAAAAAATATATTAAATTTTACATTTTCATATCAGACGGATGGGTAGCGTGGTTGATATGTAACTGGGCTTCTAACCCTAAGGTTGAGGGTTCGACGCCGGTCCAAGTCTGTGGATTTTCATGATGCAGAAAATGATGATGATGTCGTATGATTATACGGCATATAAAAGATCCATAGAGTGTCTGTTTGGCTTAGGTTCTCTCTGCAAAATTTAGTCCTAGAACAGCTTTGCAACGTCAGAAGTCAGGTGCCTCCCTCTAGGGAGGAAATTTGGCGTCAAAATTACTTGCAGTGATTAGTATCCATCTCTATGGTGCCGCACTAAAAAGAGATACCAGCTTCCGGGGAATGCACTAGGTATGCAATGGTAAAACATCAATCCGCAGCCCATTAGAATAAAAACATTTTGATGCAATTTGCATTTCGGTATATGCATTTTGATACAACAATTAACAGAAAATAATTCGGGAAAATCTTTAATGCTATAAAAAAATCAATTACTTTAAATACGAGATTAAAATTTGTGTTTTAAAACTATTGAACTTTTTACAGAAATTTCTTAAAATTTTACTTGATTTTATACAAAACTTTTCTTCTTCCATAAACATCAGCCTGAAGTCCCCGAAAAGCTTTTTTTCTCAACTCTTTTCCTAAGTACTCAAGAAACAGAGGTTTTCCATTTTCTTGCCTTTTCTAAGCATACGTTCTCAATTTTAAACCTTTCTAACCGCATTACAGATGCGAATAGGACTTCAGAAAAGTTTAAAGAGGAAAATCGGTAAAAATTGCATCTTTAAAATATAATATAGTGAGCTTCACCGTTACGAAAAGGTATATAAAAGGTATTGAAATACCCTTTCAGCACTCTGTGCCTTTCAGTAACCTGATATATTGACTAAAAAGTATATATATTGGCATTTGCCTGAAAGGAGGTACCAGAAAATGCTATTAAAGAATACAAGGATTTTTCTCCGTGATCACTTTCTTTAGGAAGATTGAAGACATAAATAGTTCTCTAAGTGGCCCTATAAAAACCAATTGATTGCTCACCAAACGGAAATATTTTTGTTTCTGAATATGTTCTTTTGATGATAGAATACTCCTTTTAATAATAAATATAAATTTAAAAAAATATATCAGCTTTGTACAGTATTATATATTTAATAATCGTTTTATATTATTTATATGTTCCAGGAAATATTTCTCCAATACGTAATTCAATACTTGAACCAATATCTATAGAAGGATATGAAGAGGGAAATTACGGATTAGATGAAATTATTTCTGATTATTTGAGACTTTGACAGATAACTAATTTCAACTTATAAATGTACAGAGGAAAATAGTAAGGAGACATTTTTAATTAAATGAAAGCAGAGTGACACTTAAATCCTGTAATTTTTAAGCAAAAAAAAAAACTACATGGTAGACAGATTTTTTTTAATAACTTTTGTTTGTTGTAATGTTGCGTTTTATAAACCAATATCAATATTTGTTACTATGTCCTATCATGTACTCTATTTTAAGTGGAAGGTAAGAAATCCACATACCTTACAATAACACATATTTAGAATGATAACAAAAATTTGCAAATTTGATACATATTTTTTATTTATTTTTAAATTCTAAATAAGAACCTTTATTTAATCAATTATTTTTAAATACCTGAAAGTAATCGGCTTTCTTCATTTCCAAAGATCTCAGCTTATACACTTCTATGAATTTCAAGCTTTAACACGTTATTGGCTAAAGTTGATGGATGATGCAATATTGCAATCATCTCATAATGGAATGTGAGGGACTTTTTTTTAGGATGTAAAGTTGCCCGTTAGATTTATTTCTCGTTAGACGCGTAAAAGACAAATAATAAATATCACAAAATGCCTTACAGAGTTAGAATTGATTATGGATTATAGCAGAGCTTCTCAAACTTTAAATGTTGCGACCCAATTTTAAGTCATAATTTTCCTCTTGCCCTCTCCATACAATGTCAATATATAGAATGTAATAATAATGTACTTTGACGCTAAATCTACAATATGACTACAATTATAAACCTCATAAATTATCATGTTAGTATTAAGCTTTGTATAAGTTTTTCTGTATGACAAGCCGATGGGATTCACTAGTAACTATTAAACTTTTTTTTAATTTAGTGTTGATAAATTATAATTTATCATTTTTTTTGATGATTATAATTAATAAATAAAATTTTATTAATCAAATACATTGTGCAGTAATGATACATTTATAACTATACTAGTGTAAATGTATACGTAATTTTTTGTTATGCCAGAATGTATTTTGTGTTATGCTTCTTTTCAGTAATTAATAGTTATTTTAAATCTTTTACTTTCGATTTTTCCATGTGTTCGTGCTCCCCCCTTGTAAGGTTTCTACACCCACTAAGGCATTGCACCCCTACAGTTTGAAAAACGCTGGATTATAGAAAATACTCTGAAAAATTTTAAAATATGTTACATTTATTTAACAGTTATATTTTTATACAGTGAATTCAGAAATATGTATCACACCGAGTTGAGAGATATTGATTTTTTTATTCATTTGAAATTATGAGCACAATATAGTTTTTCAGTGACAATACATACTTATTTGCGTTTATATATATATATATATATATATATATATATATATATATATATATATATATATATATATATACGAGGGCTGTTAAGAAAGTATCGAGACTGAATTTATTATGCAAAAACATACATACATAAACAGGTTTTGAGTCAATCTCCTTCGAAATATGCTCCATTGGCAGTAACACACTTTGCCCAACGATGTTTCCAGTCCTCGAAACATTTCTCGAACTCAGACTTTGAGATAGCCTGAAGCTGCTGTGTCGAATTCTGTTTTATGTTTTCAATGTCCTGGAACCGGTGTCCTTTTAAGGTGTTCTTGATCTTGGGAAAGAGGAAAAAATCAGGAGGTGACATATCCGGCGAGTAGGGAGGACGTGCTACTTGTATTGTTTCGTGTTTTGTCAGGAACTGCTGCACAAGATTGGCGGTGTGCGCTGGAGCTCCGTCATGATGAAGCATCCAGCGAGAGGACGCCTACAACACCGGTCGTTTTCTGCGAACAACCTCTCGCAATCTCCTCATGACGTCCAAGTAGAATTCCTTGTTCACTGTCTGGTCCTGGGGAGCGTACTCATGATGAACAATTCCATCTGCATCAAAAAGCACAATCGACATGACTTTGATCTTTGATCGCACCTGCCGTGCTTTCTTTGGCCGAGGAGATCCGGGTATTTTCTATTGTGACGACTGCTGCTTTGTCCCAGGATCGTATCCCCAGTGATGATGAGCTTCATGAACTCCAGATCTTCGCTTTCACTTTGAAATAAATCAGATGATGTTGCCAGTCGTTGGAATTGCTGATCCTCAGTGAGGAGACACGGCACAAACTTTACAGACACTCGACGCATGTTCAAGTCCTTTCTCAAGATTTCATCACATGATCCTACGGGAAAGGTGACACTCCTATGCAATTTCTCGGACTGTTAAACAACGATCAGAGTGCACCACAGCATTCACTTGTGCAATCTTGTACTCATTGCGAGAGGTGGACGGGCGTCCAGAACGGGGATCACTGTTCACTGATTGATGACCCTTCTTGAATCGCCGGAGCCACTCGAAAACCCGAGCATGACTCATCGTCTTCTCTACAAATGCTGTTTTCATCATCTCGTAGGTTTCGGTGCCCGTTTTACCGAGCTTAAAGCAAAACTTGATACAGATTCGCTGATCCGTGTTTTCACACATTTCTTTTCGACGAACGCACGCAAGCGCTTCACGTGAAACAAGTCAGTGTGACTGAACGGCGCGCTGTACAGACCTAACGATTTTTGTGAGACAAGGTGAAATATGCGCGTGCATGACGCGCACAGTCCCTCCGCTAGGGGTTTATCGGAATAAATAGAATAAATTCAGTCTCGATACTTTCTGAACAGCCCTCGTATATATATATATATATATACTGCTCAAAATAATTAAAGGATATTGCGGTTTTAGGTGGATCTTGTGGCTGGGAAACTTTTTATACATGGTCGACTGATTGATACATGGTCAACACACGTAGTAGTTTATATGAGAATAAATTACACATGTTTGGCAGAAAAAAATGCATTTTATTGCGCATTTGTGTACAAAAGGAAAAAAAAAAAAAACAATTTGTGCTTATGAGAAAAAAAGAATAAGAAAATGTGTTTTCTTCAAAGGAAATCATTTTCAGTACGGGGTATGGTTTCCACGGACGGCCAGCAACGTTGAGCATCTTTGAAGCATGGAGTCAATGAGGCTATTAATCACGAGTTGGGGTGTTCTGTCCCACTCTTCCAGAAGAGCTCTTTCCAGTTCTTGGAGAGTTTATGGGGGGGTGAGCAACTCGTCTTTCTAGAGCGTCCCAAACGTGTGCTATGGATTCATGTCTGGAGAACACGTTGACCATTCCATTCGTACGATTCCTTCCTAGAAAAGGAAATCCTCCACCAGGTTAGCACGATGTGGCCTGCAGTTATCGTCCATTAAAATGAAGTAAAATCTGATTGCTGCAATGTAAGAGACTACAATAGGTCTGAGGATCTCATCCCTATATCGGCGAGCTGTCAGAGGTCCAATTTGAATCATGTAGAGGTCTGTGAGCACGTCAATCGAGATGCCACCATACACCAACACTCCCTCACCACCAAATATGACACTTTCGTGCACGAACGCAGGATTATTTCTACTGCCACGGTCCCTCCAGATGAAAATACGCCTATTATCCGGATGAACAGAAAAACTTGACTCGTCAGAAAAAAGAACATTGCTCCATTCATTTCTCCTCCAGTTCACATGTTCTGTTGCCCACTCCCTGCGGTCGCGACGATGCCTTGATGTTAGTTTAAGATATGTGATTACCCCAAAATCCTCGGTTTGGAGAAAATTTTCGAATTTTTTTATGTTTTTAAATATTATAGCCCAAACGCTGAAGATTCTAAAAAATTTTGATTTTAGTTCCTACGATATTTAGAAGCTAAGTTATAGCTTATTTAGTAAACCGGAAATGGAATTTTCAAAACCGGAAATGGGTGTTTAAAGAGACATAAAAATGTAAACAAAAAGTTTAAACGTCTTTTTCGTGACTTTTAAGCAATATATAAATATCTAATATTTATGGTAAATATAGATAAACGTATCCTTTACTTATTTATTAAGTATCCGTTACTTATTTTTTAATATGGCAACTGTTTTTTTTAATTCAAGCTTGTTTTACTGAATGGCAATAATAATATCGTTTATAGTTTGTTTACATTGTTCATTCTAAAGCGTTCTTCTTAATTATTACTTACTTTTGATAATTTTTCAGTTAATTCATTCGTTTTCATTTAATTTTAACGTTTTATTTTATTGTGAGTAATTTCAAAATGCCGAAAGCTAGATCAAAAGTATCTAGAAAGAGAAAGTTTTATGGTAATAGGTTTACCAAGTAAGCACTTAACAGTTATAATAGTACGTCTGCAAGTGAAGCAAAAAATTGAGCACTTTTGACAGTTTTAATGTACCTGAACCTGAATTTCATGGTTCTACTTGGGATAGAATTATTAATTTCCAAGCTTTGTTGGGAATTATTTCAATCTTGTGTTGTCCGGAATGTTATGAAACTGGATTTAAACTGGCAGAAGATTCTAAGGAAGGACTTTGCTCTAATTTGTGTGTGGCTTGCAGTTGTGGGTTCATGACTGGCTTTACTTCTACTCCTAAAGAAAATAAGAAATTCTCTCTCAATACTTTATTGGTATTTGGATTGAGATTGATTCACAGCTGGTAAGCTGGTAAGAAGTTGTTATGCACTTTAAATTTGCCATGCATTTCTAAAAATACCTCCAGAGCTCATGAACTCAAACTGCTGGAATCACTACAGTTATGTTCTGAAGAAAATATGAAAGCTGCATCTAAAGAAGTGCAAAATTTAAAAAAGTACAACTTGTGGTGTTTCGGTAGATGGCTCATGGCAGCGGAGAGGCCATATGTCACTTAATGGCTGCGTTTCAGTTATTTCCATTGATACGGGAAAAATTTTAGATCTGGAAGTAATGACTCAGTATTGTAAAATGTGTGAATTGAATGTGAAACGTGAGCATGTATGTTCAAATTATAAATGATCCTCTGGAAACTTGGAAGCTGTTGGAGCTTTTAGAATTTTTGAACGGTCACTAATCAAACGAAACCTGTAATACACCGAGTACTATGGTGATGGTGATTCCAAGGGCTTTTTACAAGTGAAGGATATATATGGTGAAAACAGTGTCACAAAACTTGAATGTATAGGACATATACAAAAAAGAGTAGGCTCACGTTTAAGGAAACTAAAAAAGAACACCAAAGGACTTGGTGGGAAGGGGAAATTAACTGATAAATTTATCGATAAACTGCAGATCTATTATGGGATTGCCATCCGCAGCAATGTTGGATGCTTCGAAAAAATGCAATCTGCTGTAATAACTGCCTTCTTTCACTGCTGCTCTAGCAATCAAAATCCCATGCATGGGCAATGTCCAACAGGGAAAGACAGCTGGTGCAAATATAAACAAGCATTAGTGATGGTAAAGTATATGTGGACAAAACAGCAGGCCTTTCAAATTACGTGATTAAAGTGATAAAACCTACTTATTTAGCACTCTGTGATAAGGAGTTACTAAAAAATGCATCCCATGGCAAGACTCAAAATAATAATGAAAGCTTTAATAATGTATTGTGGTCTGTTTTGCCGAAAGAAATTTTTGTTCATAAAAAAACTTTGTTTTTAGGTTCATGCATGGCTGTCATCTTATATAATTCGGGTTATTTAGGGCTATTGCCTGTATTTAATTATTTAGGTATAGGAATTGATCCAACGACACTTAAAAACTATATGGGAATTGACAAGGAGAGAATTCAAAAATCGAAACGCCAGTCATTACCCTCAACAAAACTCTCCAGAAAAAAACAAAAAGCCTAAAAAAGTCCAAATTAGCTAAAATTGAAGCTAAAGAGGGCTTAAGCTATAAATATGGGGAGTTTTGAAAATATTTAGTGAGTAGAAAGTAATTATTTTGAGTTAAAATTATTAAATGTGTTTTACGAGAAACTGTTATTAAATATTTTTATTCACGATAAAGCTCACTACACAAAATATTGTTAAGATACTAAATTTAAATTTTCAGAACATGTTTTATGTAGTTATATCTGTGTTATGAATCAAAATCTAATCTCGGTGTATATATTTATGTACTTTATTGTTTTTTTATGAAAGAAAAAGCATTAATTTTTTAAAAATTTGAGTTTTTGCATAAAATTTGGCATATTTAAAAAACTTTCAAAAGCATTACAAATTTTTTTGATTCCTATCACAGATAAAGATGTTGTTTATGTACTCTATAAATATTATTTGAATACATTTATTAGAATTTTGTGTACAAGATTTGTCGTAACTGCAATTTTTCACCAAAATTTCGTAAAAACAAAAAATTGTTATAGTCTACAAAACTCTCCAGAAAACAACAAAAGGGTAAAAAAAAAGGTCAAATCAGTTTTACATGAAGCTAAAAAGAGCTTGAGCTATAAATATAGTGAGTTTAAAAAAGTAAAATTAGTAGAAAATTTTTCATGTAGTATTAAATTCTTTAAATGCATTTCCTGAAAAACTATGTTTTTCAATTTTTTTTCTTCACGGTACAGTTCCTACAGAAATTTCTTTTTAAGATATTGACTTGAAATTTTCAGAAAATGTTTTATTTAGTGTTATCTGTATTCTAGACTATAATCTAATCTCTGTGTATATATTTATTTATTTTATTGCACTTTTTGTGAGAAAATAACATTAGTGTTTTGTAAAAAATTGAGTTTTTGCATAAAAATTGACATATTTCAGAAACTTTCAGAAGTATTTACAAATTTTATAGCTATCAGCACAAATAATGATGTTATTTATGTACTGTATAAATATTATAAGAATATATTAATTAAAATTTTCAATACAATCCTTACCGCAACTGCAATTTTTCACTAAAATTTCACTCAAAATTCCCAATATTTCCAAAATTACTTTGAACTTTGTAAGAACTGTATTGGAATTCTTACTTTTATGTCCCATTTCAAATAAAAATATGTTTATTTAATTGAAGTTTTATATATTTCAAAAAAAGTGCTCCGAAGGTAGTCACATACCTTAACACATACCATCGGTCGGCGAGCATACAGACCTACACCATGGAGCCAGTTTCTGACAGTCTGAGTTGAAACCGTGGTGCCATTAGCCGAGCGAAGGTGTTAGTATCATTTAGGAGTAGCGTTCATATTTCGGTGTCTCCGAGCCGTTAACACTAAATAACGATCTTCATTGGGCGTTGTTGCCCGTCTACGACCTTGTCCTGGTCTTCGGCCTGCACTTCCAGTCTCCAAAAACGGTTCCATATCCTGGAAATCACACTTTGTGACACTCCAATGGCATGCTCTACTTCGGCTTGAGTTTGGCCCCTTCTAACCTGCCAACAACTCTCCAAGCTTCTGAATCAGTTAAATGACTTCGCTGAGACATCGTACTCATCGAAACAAAGGAGTCGCTGAATGCCGACCATCCTTGTCTTCATTTCAGTTGAAAGTCAAATTTCATTCGCAGCCGCTAAAGCGACGTTTTTGACGTCGAACTCAATATTAGCATACTCCACAGTTTGAAAATCAGAAAAATTTGAATTTGTGATACCCTTCTTCCATTTTCGGAAAAAAAAATTCGGTTTTATCTTTATTTTATATAAAACTTGCAATATCCTTTAATTGTTTTGAGCAGTGTATATGTGTGTGTGTTGCATTTTCCCTAATCTATACAAACAAAAAAATTAACAAGAAACAGATTCCTATTCAATGTAGAGTTATATTATTTTTTAGAATTAATTATGAAACTAGGGGATCGCTTCATATTGAGTGTATTTGGTGTAATTTCCATTAATTTAAATAAAACTGGGTTTTTTTTTGTTTATGCCTTTATCCGTGCTGAATCTTCCAATATTTTTTAAAATTGATTTCATTTCAAATAAATGCTACTATCATTGCAAATCTGTTTTTACTGTTTCGCAGAAATGATATTGAACCAACCAAAATATTTTATATAGATTTCTCATGAAAATAAATATTTGCAACAAATATTATGAGAGAAACTGATTAATGGCAAAACACCGAATGAATATATATATATATATATATATATATATATATATATATATTGGAGCTTTAATTATATCCCTGATATAAAGGCATTTATGTAAGAAAGCTGACTTATGACAAACAAGAGGAGAAATGTACAGTCACTGGCCAAATTATTAGACGCACTATAAGATTTTATGAAAAATATTAATTATCAGGTGATACTATATAGAATTTTATATTTAACATATACAGTGTATGTTTTTTGGTTGTCCATTTAATAATAATATCATTATCATAAATAAAACATAATCATTAAAGAAAAATATCTATTTATTGAGTCATGAAAGAAAACAGGAACAAATATAACTAAATATTAATATTTTATTAAGCCATCTTTAGCCACTATGAGAGCTTCAATTCTGCACGGCATGCTATCAATACAAGACTGTACCGTCTCTTGCATCTGAGGATGATGATTCCACAAGTGAATTATTCTTTCTAAGAGCTGCGTTTTATTTGTAATCACATCTTTAGCCACTTCTCTTTCCATTAACTCCCAAACGTTTTCGATTGGGTTCATATCAGGGCTATTACCCGGCCAATCCAACAGAGGGATATTTTGTTTTGTCAAAAAAGCTTTGATAGACCAAGCTGTATGGCAGGGAGCTCCATCTTGCATAAAAATGTATGGTTCACTATTTGGAAACCATTCTTCCAGCTGCGGAATCAAGTGATTTTGCAAGACATCTTTGTACTGCTCTTGCCGCATCATACCTTTAACCACGTACAGACGTCCGCTGATGACTGACCAAATCATTATTTTTGTTGGGTGTTTCACAGTCTGAACAACACAGTCAGAATGAAACTTTTCTCCACGACGACGACGCACAAACTGAGCTTTGTTCTGCAAAATTTAAAATGTGCTTTCATCACTGAAGCAGATCTGTCAAAAATTTAAAAAAACAAATAAACATCTTTGCTGTTCCTTCTGTAATCATAGAAAATGGTTAAACACTTTATTTGTGAATAATATATAACAACATACCGATCTCCAGAAGTCCACATCTTTATCACGCCACTGTTTGGCCCAATTAAGAAGCTTTGCTGTCATTGCTGGGGTTAACTTCGTTTTCTTAGCGGGGCGGCAGGTCTTAGAACTTAAATCTTTTAATTTTCTTCGAACAGTGCGTTCAGAAGCATTCACATTAATATCTTGGAGTTGCGATTTTATTACTTTTGTGGCAGCAAATCTGGTTTCAAGGCAAATTTTCTTTAAAGATCTTTCTGACCTTGGGGTGAAAATAGGCTTTCTGTCGCATTTTTTCTTTCTTTTTGGGCTCAATTCTTCCCCTGACTCAGTTTTCTTCTTTAAGCGTCGTACACAAGCTTCAGA
The DNA here is from genome assembly GCA_019973935.1 of Trichonephila clavipes. Lineage (NCBI taxonomy): Eukaryota > Metazoa > Arthropoda > Arachnida > Araneae > Nephilidae > Trichonephila > Trichonephila clavipes. The sequence goes on along the minus strand of BMAU01007140.1, from coordinate 39,162 downwards.
AACTTTCGACCTTCGTGATGTGTTGCGGTTTGAAAACAATTTTGCATTAACAAGGGTCTTTAATTTTGCTTTCTTACATGGTAAAAAAGAATATCGCCTTTTTACCCATTCTGAAAGTATACAAACTGATTATTTAAACGCCCCACACGAAATAAACAAATAACTTCGTAATATAAAACTGCTAAATTAACAAACAAAGCACATTAACCCACAGAAACACGTCCGCAACTGACGCAAGCGCGAACGCGACTCGAGCAGGTTTAGACTTCTTTACGTTCGTGTGAGAATGTATTAACTTTGTGTGTTGCCATGTGTGAAAAATAAATACAAATACAAAATAGATAATAAACTTCATCATTAAAAATCCATTGGATCTATGTTTAAACATGAAAGTATTGCATATAAACTTATATAAAGCAATTAATTATTAAAAAAACAGGAGTGCGTCTAATAATTTGGCCAGGGACTGTAAGTTGAAAAGAAAAACCTTTAGAGTTAATTTAAAATGCAAATATTCTCAAATGCTTACAAGTGTGAACAGGAAACTAATTAATTGCAGGAAATTAGGAAACATCAAACATTTTTTCAACTCCGAGGGACAAAAGCAGTTTATATGTTCTAATAATAAAGAAGACAATATGAAAGTGTTTGCATCTTATTTATGTTGAAATATTTCAGTGAAAAGAATGTTTTCAGGCATATTATTTCACACAGTTTAGATTGTATTACTATTTCTATATTTAACTAAAGGAACAGAACATGGATGAGTTTTTTTTTATTTTATTGCTAATATTAGAAAAGGATATACATTCTTATGTGTGTTTGTAGGAAACTCAACTCAATTTCCTCTAATGTGATAGAAAATTATTTTTTCTGTATTGTTTTATATAATTTTTTGATAAGGAATTTCTTTTTGTAAGAAAAGAAATACCTAAAAATTGGAACTAGAATGACGACTAATGACCAGAATTGTCAAAATAATTATTAATTTTTTTGTCTTTACATGCAAGCATTGCTTTGAGATTTACTATATCAGATATGTTTTACAAGTTTTTTAAAAAGTTTCATATCAAATAGAGACAAAATTAATAACTGTCTTCTGTACAAATGAAAGAAAAATGTACAATGCATAGTTTTAATCTTATCTTAATAAAATAAGCAAGCTTTTACAGAAGAAAGAAGCATTTTTTCAAATACGAAACTGTTTTTACAGATTTGTGTATAATAGCGCTTCTCGATTAATGTAAACTAAAGCAAACTTATCTCTTATTGAATTTCACTACAGAAATTATTCATCAAGATAACAGAATGTAAAAGGTTTTAACACATAAACTGTATCAATCATCTTACAAAACATTACGAATCAGCTTTAAATAAGACTATAAACATGTTGGCGATACAGGAAACGTTAATCATTTGCTACAGCAAAACATTATTTTAACTTTAGAATAAATCATTATTCGCTTAAAAAAATCAATAAATTTGTAAATAAAAATAATTATAAAAATTACTGCAGTACTGCCCCTTTAAAATATATGAACTTTTTACAAAAAATTTCCTACATATGTGTTCAGTTTAAATAATGAATAGATGCTAAAAAAGCTTTGCATCGAAAAAAATGCAAAAAAGGTAATTAAAAAACAATTTTTTTAACTCCTCTCTATTTCGTGGGCATATTATTCTTTTAACTACATTTTATTTTATGTTTTGGCAATATTCTGGGATAACTTACGTCAATACTTACTTATTATGCATGTATAAAATATTCTGAAGAAAATATAATAGTTCATAAAATATAATAGTGATATAAATATTTAGTTCACACTTAAAATCCATTAAATATACTTACCAACTCATTTAGACACAATAATGATGTTTATTATTAATCATATATTAATTTCCACGGTAAGTGTAGAAGAATAGGTTTTTTTAAAACAAATGAAAAAAGAAGTACATGACTTTTTACCCGAATTGATAGAACTAAGTATAATTTCCTAAACATTCAATCCCCTTAAAATTTATATCGAAACTTTTTCCAACCTAGCGTAATGAAAGAGAGAACTTAAAATTTTTCTATAAACTTATTATGCACAGAATCTATTTCATTATTTTTTTTCGCAAATGCTTATTCCTTTTAGCTTACTAAAACCATCCTACAGTGATTAATTGAACATCAAACATGAAAGAGATTCAGGAAATAGAAAAACTCTTTTGAACGCAAAAAAAAACCTTCTTCGTCTCTTACGTAAGAAACCCTAAATAACTTCCCAAATCATTATTGCAAACCGTGCATTTGCGTATTTACACTGGTAATGGAATTCCTTTTATGAAGGAATGTTATGTGTTCGTTTTCTACAGTTAAATCTAAAATTAGATCTTTTGAAAACATTCAAAAGTCAAATGGATGTATAAAATATGTACTTAACGTGTGTATGTACTTTTTTCCATTACATCTTCAAACATGTTTTACGATTGTTGGATGAAATGTTGGTACAGTTTGGGGAACTACTCCAGGGCAAATATCAATCAAGATATAATTCATCGATTGATACGTTTGAAAAATAAAAGAACTAGATTAATTTCCACGTCAAAAATATTAATTAGCTTGAAAATATCAATTCAAATTCAAAGAGTAGAACACTTGGATTTTTGAAATACAATGAGTTTCGAAATCGTAACTTGAATATTGTGCCTTAACTCTTTCATTCTTGGTGGTACATATGTTGTACTACCAATTCTTATTCGTTTATTGTGTGGTGGTACATAAAACGTACCACTAGTTTGAATGCTTCAGAAATGAATGCTAGATGGTATATTCCCTGAATCACCACAGAGGTCAACTCCTAGTAGTTAATCAAGTTTTCAGCATATATCAGAGGTTAATCATAAGCAATTAATTTATTCAGTAGTTCATTCTTTAATCAGCTGTGAGTCGGTTGAAAGGTATTTTTTGGAAGTGACTGTGTTTGGTATTTTTAAGTACACAAGCAGGTAAGTACATATATTGCGTAACTAAATAAGTCAATATTATAATAATTAGCACAACACATATGCATTACTAGTGTGAAAATATAAGAGTCCAAAACATATACCACCGCGCTATTGAAGACCATTTTCTTTACAAATACAAAATGCATTCCGCTCATTTTTTCGCAATGTTTTTACATATGTATTGTGTCACACAGATTTGTTATAAATTACATGTTTTTAAATAATAATAATATTTATTAAATAATAGTACATACAAAGCTGTACAAATGTCCTGAATGAGTTAAAGCTTGTGTTCAGTAAACAATAAATGCAACCAATGCATTTGTTATATATATCGACAAAATAAAAATTAGGTAAAATAAAATATTGTATAGAATAGAATATTTAAAATTAAAACTAACATTAGATAAATGAGGACTAAACTAAAATTAAGCTGGCAACATTATATTAGGAAAAACTGAAAATGCTTTAATATATAGGATGAATAACAGTATAAGAATAAATAATAGTAACAGATATTTATTTATTTTCCAACTATAAAATAACAAGCTAAAGCGACCAATGTGTCTAGGGAGGAAAAATTCTGTTTCCGGAACTATCATGCTGTTTGAAGCGGGGTGGTACAAAATATGTAAAACTTATTTTTTAAAACTTTGGACAACCTTTATTTGAAAAAGTGTTTAATATTACCAATATGTACCAGATTTCGTTCAATAATTCTAGATTTATGAGGTCTATCTAAAATATTTGTAATTGTTTCCTTCTAGTGCATTATTTTTTGTCAAAAATTCAGCGAATGAAGAGTTAAAAAATAAATGTTCCTTTGAATATGTAAAATGGAAAGTAAGTGAAATGTAAAGGATTTACTAGCTTAAAAAAATGATAATGAGATTTTTCAATAAGATCTATATTTATTTCCCTGTAAATTAAACGTTACACTTTGCATAATTGCTGATAGCAAAAAGGAATTTGAAGATTAATAATGCGCTGCAGGTGTTTATCGAAATAATGGAAACACCTGTGAATAAAAGTGACATATTTTAAATAGTTTCTTAAGCAATACATTATAGCAGTGTTTCTCAAACTGTGGGGCGCGCGCCCCTAGGGGGCGTGATAGCCCTACAAGGGGGGCGCGAGTATATCGAAAGCTCAAAACAAAAAAATATTTAAAAAAATTATTAATTTACTGAAGGTAAGCGTAACAAAAAATACAATTCTGACATAATAAAAATAAATAAATAAACATTTACATTGATATAATACACTTAAAAATATATCAGTATTACACATGTGTTTCATAATTAATGCAACAGTACTAAGTTAACAAATTTAATAATTACCAGTTTCCCTATGCGTATGCCATAAAATTATATATGAAATTTAATACTTATCTTGATAATTTGTACGGTACATTCTTAAGGCCGTATTGCAGCTTTAAAGTTAAAGTATATAATTATTGCTTTCAGTACATTGTTATTGTATAAGGGGGGGGGCGATGAAAATTATGACTGAAAATTGGGTCGCGAATATTGGAAGTTTGAGAAGCACTGCATTATAGTGATAGTTACAAGTTTTTTTATAAATAAAAATGCGTATCATCGACATAATTATCAGAATGCGTAACTCCATCTGGGGTGCTAATTTGATATCGAAGTGCTACGCGGCAAGTCGTTATTTATGTTCGCCAAGATGGACGATAACATTACAATACGGTTACCTTGATATTTGTATCGTGAAGTCATGTTTATCGCCATTAGTAAAGCGACGTCATGTGTATCGTCCTTTGTATCGTTTGGCGCGATTACAGCGCTTGGAGATTAGCACTCGAGTATCAAATTAGTTTCCTTTGTGGAGTTACGCATTTTGATAACCAGGCCGACGATATATGAACGACACCTGAGCGGGCAACCCCCTCTCCTAACTACCACACCACATCAACGGGAGGACATTTCAGCTCTCGACAGATTTAGCGTGCATCGCTGCCCTATTCGGTGGGTCTTAAGTGATACTAGGGTCGTACTCATGACAAGCCAGCCACGATCCGATACCAGGACCACTAGGCTACCACGGACTTCCTCCCTAGAAGGAACAATCCCCACAGTTTTAAAAGCTATGATTTAGCTCATTATAATCTTTCTAAAAATATTGTTTGCCAATCATGCGATTTATCATACAGTTAACTCATGAAGCAATCATATCCATAATTACATAAAAAGGTAACTGTTGCGTGGGGAAAGGGGGGTGGGGTTCAGTCGATATTGAACCATAAGTAATAAAATTTAATGCAAATCCGGCAAATGTTTGCGCAGACTATTTTGAAGTAAATAATCTTTTACGTAAAAATACCAGCTGGTATACCCGTTTTTCACACAGTTGAATTGAAAAATAAAAAAATAGAAATTGAAGGTTAAAAAAATTTTAATGAGTTAGTTTTAAGTGAAAGTATACATACCGCCATCATAACCAGAATGCGTGGATCACTTTTGTTCAGTAACCAACGGATTATGCAAAATACATCTTTTGAATATGTCGCAATTATTTGAAGCAATATATATAAACCAAAACCGACTTTATCTTTAAAATTACGCATTCTTTATAATATTTCAAGTGATAACTTCTTTAGGCTCGTTTTGCTGAAGAGTGAATATAAATTAAGCGTCAAGTTCGGGAGTGTTACGTTCGCTCGGATTTATTCGGCTCCAGTCGGCAATCGTGCTCGAGTCAGCGAAGCTCGTTTAGTTTAAATTGAAAAAAAAATATATGCGCGTGTTTTTTATTTTTTCTTACGTAAAAATTTCATACACAGTTTTTCCGTGTGAATTTCTTTTTCTTTATTTAAGTATTACTGCAATGAAGCCCCTTTCCACTCAACTTCAGTGAGTGAACAAGAGAAGAAGGAAAAATAATTGGAAAAAAAAAGATTATTCTTACGAAGGGGGGAAATTGAAGATAAGAAAAAACGAAACATGTTATACATTTTTAGATTCAACAGAAAGAGTATTTCAGGTTAAAAATACACCAAAAGAAGTAAAATATGTAATTTTAGAGTTGCAAACATTTTGGTTTATATTTGTGACGACAACTAATATTAATATATAAAAGCATTAATTATGAAAAAGAATGGACTTTCTCCTTTTGTTTGCTTAGTGAATTTTAAGAAAAGTAAACACCTCTCAAGGCATACATTTTCCTAGCCTTGCATAATATACGGGGTTATATAAGTTATATATATATATATATATATATATATATATATATATATATATATATAAAAATACATATTAACACAACGGTGTTGGTGACATTATATGAAAAGGAAGCACATAGTTGCCAATTCAGCGCTTACGGCACGTGGAAAATCAGGATTGCCAGCTTGTCGAGCTTGACATTATTGTGATAGTACGTAAGAATCATACATACATGTGAGTGTGTCCGTTATTTAAATACTTCAAAAAAGTAGACTTCTTATGTTAATTACTTTAATATAGAAAAAAGGACATTATAGGACGGACACACATGTAAAAAAAGAGAATAAGGCTATCTGCCTTTACATAGTTAGATTTAAAACGTCACGCGTGTTGGACGTTTTTCATCTCGCGCTTATGGCGGCGAGAAGAGGACTGTCTCGCAATCTCGGCTGACTGCCTCAAATCACTTCAGTTCTATCATGTCTTCGGAAGTGGTCTGCGAGTAGCTGACATCCACACGGGCATCCTGATGACCACGCCGTTCGCGGCGCTGGAGGAACAAGTGAACTGAAATAATAATAAAAAAAACATTAGAAAAAGGAAAAATACAAAATAACAAATAGCTTTGGTGATAGTAGCTTCTCAATGTGTACACCACTTCTTCATTTTATCAGCTGAAGTTGAGGTTGCATTTGGACCTTCATGTTGTCCAATTTTCAGTACTTCATAACGATCGTGTTTGTTGACTTTTCTTACTTCATATGGTCCAAAGTATTTAGGTCGAAGTTTCAATCCAGTTCCGAACTGAGAACGCTGTATCGCAACTGTGTCACCTGGTTTGTAGTTATAAGCGGGTGTACGATGTTTATTGTACTGTTTCTTGTTTTCATCCTGTAAACGTAGGATATTTTCTTTAGCTTCGTTACGTAGTGTCTCTCATTTGTTAATAAACTGTTCGCTAAGTTCGTCTTCAAGAAGGTGTTTAATTTTAAGGTATTCTTGTTGTTTCATTTTTACTCCAATTAAAACTTCAAAGGGTGAAAATTCTGTGCTACGTGTGGTGGTACTATTCATAATGCGTTGTAATCGGTGGACATGTTCGAACCATTTTTCGGGCTCTTCGATGGTCAAAACAAAGATAATTGTTTCATGCATACGTTCTATCTGACCGTTTCCACGTGGTACACCAGTGGTTATCTGAATGTGTTCAATTGATTCCTCCTGACAAAAATTTTGAAATTCTGTAGATGTAAAAGCACTACCTTTATCTGTAATAATTTTTGATGGATTACCAAATATGGTTTGTTGCAAAATTAATTTGTCGGGAGCATCTTTAGTGGAAGTAGACTTTACGGGGTAAATCCAAACAAATTTAAAAAATGAATCAATAACAGTAAAGAGATGTTTGTAACACTTTTTTGTGGACGGTATTGGTCCTAAAAAATCACAATGGTAACAATCAAAGAGTCGATCGCCTTTTGGAATCGGATGGAGAAAGCCTTCTTGTTTACCAGCTTTACGTGAGGATAAAATGCATGAGACGCAGTTTATAATTACATCCTGAACAATTTTCGTGAGTCTGGGAATGTAAAATTCTTGTGAAATAATAGATTCAGTTTTTTTTAGAAGCAAAATGGCCTTGTGCGTGTGCATGGTGTACTATCTCTATTTACATCATTTCTGGAACAATTACTAGTTCAGAATTTTTGTGTAATTTGTACAAAATTTCGTTTTTAAGAAAATATTCATCGGAAGGTGTAATTTTGATTGCTGATTTAAGTTGAGAAATAAATTCATCTTTATTTTGAGTTTCTTTAATCTTTTGTGTAATAAAATGGGAGGAAATCATCATAATGGGGTAATGACTTAATGCATCAACGTGTTTCATTTGTCTTTCGGGTCTGTGACAGCCTTCATAATCAAATTCTTCTAGCATCAATGCCCAACGAACAATTTTAGCAGGCAAATCATTTTTGTGCATTGTCTTTTGGAATGCATCACAGTCTGTGATAATTTTGAATTTTGTACCTAACAGGTAACTTATAAACTTTTTCAGCGCTTCAATAATATGTAGCTAGTACTTCTAATTCATAGCTGCTATATTTCTCCTGTTGAACTGTAATTTTGCGACTAAAATAATGGATAGGATGAAATAGTCCATCACATCAGATTTCTATAATAGGACAACGCCAAAACCTAGGAAGCTTGCATCTGAGTATAGTTCTAAAGGGTAACCTTGTTGAAAAACATGGAGAACTGGGTTCTCTGAATGAATGTTTTTCAATTCTTGAAAAGATGCTATTTCTGTAGGGCCAAATTTAAAAATTTAACATTATCACAAAGAAGATCACTTAAAGGTCTTGCAATTCGAACGTAATTTGGAATAAACTTCAGGAAATAACTTGTTAATCCTATAAAACTTAGAAGTTGCCTCGGGGTTTGAGGTTGTGGAAAGTTTTGGACAGCTTGTGTCTTAGATGGTGAAGGTTTTATTGTTCCGTTTTCAATTATGTATCCAATAAATTCTATTTTTGCGTTGTAAGAAATTACATTTCTTTAGGGTTAACTCAAGACCGAAGTCTGTAGCTGTTTGGAGAACTATTCGTAATTTATTTAAACCTTCTGCTTCATTTTGTGATGGAATGAGTAGAACATCCATATAGTCAATTAGAATGTTGTCACGTATGAGTTTTCGAAGACAGTGTAAATAAATGGTTTGGATACACTTGGAAAGTGTTTGACAATCCAAAAGGAACAAGTATAAATTCGTATTGTCCTTCATGCGTCACAAATGAGGTGTATTTTGTACTGTTAGGATCCATGGGTACATGAAAGAATCCATTTTTAAGGTCGAGTGAAGCATAGACTTTACAGTTTTCGAGTTTATCTAACACTCCTTCAATCAATGGCAAGGGAAATTTATCTTTAATCATTTTTCTATTCAAATTCCGATAATCTACACAAAGTCTGTTTTTTTTTTTTTTTTTGCATAAAACGATTTGTGCTGCGTAATCAGAACAGCTGGGTTTTATAATGTTAGCGTTTAACCATTCCTGAATTTGGTTTTCGACAATTTTTTGTTCTACGAAAGAAAGTCGACGAGAACGTTGACTAACTGGGATATCATCACTCAATAAAATTGTCATTTTAAAATCAGTATCGTAAATTTCTTTTGGGTTTGTAAGAGCTTACAAGTTGTTCAGCATCATTACGAATTCTATAGTTCGATATATGGGGAAGATCAAGTTTACATTGTTGTTCATCAAAAAGGTTGGCAAGGTTTACCAAAACGTCATCATTTTTACATTCATCAACATCTCGGAATATACAAATTCCATCACGTCCAAACGTGAATTTAGTTTTTTGTAAAAAGTCTATACCTATAATTGCATCTAAGGGGATCGTTTCATCATTAACGACATGAATTTTTGCGGGTAATGTAGTGTTCTGAATTGTTATGAAATTTTTAAAATAACCTTTGCTTTCGACTCTGTCTCAGCATATTCCTTAAAATGTACATTGTGATGGGTTCAATGTAGGGTAGCCAAGTTTTTGATGTTTTCTCATTAATTATGGTGGCTTGTGAACCAGTGTCACTAAGTGCTGTAATGGGAATTTTTGAAATGGTTATTTCAACGTGCATGAGATTTTTCGGAGGTGTTAATATCGAAATGGAATTTACAGTTCTATCAACTTGCGTATTGATTTTGTGATAGGTTATCGGTATAATCTTTTGAGAATTCTTGGGGCATTCGGCCTGAACATGACCAAAGTTTTTACATCCATACCATTTTCTTCTGCGTTCTTTATTCGGACATAGGGTACTTTTATGGCCTTTCAACCCACTGAGGTAACAAATTGGTTGTTGTTTTGTAAAGCGCTAAAATACTCATCATGGAACCCGTGCTGTCATATATCTTGGAAGAGTGGATTTCAAAGAATATTCCTGCTAATTATTGGTAGAATATTCCTTCTAAGTTGGTGTGGTGTGGTAGTTAGGAGAAAGGGGTGCGAGCTCAGATGTCGTCCACGTTACTGACTATGGTTCAAAATTACGTAATCCGTTGCCAAGAGCTCTCGTGTAGCTGAACAGTGCAACATTAATATTCACTCACTCCCACACTCCAAGAAATACAGAACAATAGTTGTTGCGTTTTTAAGTGTAAAAATAATTATATCTACTTATTCAATTAAAATTATAGCGTTATAATTAACTACTAACCACAAATAAATTTTGAAATTTTGTCCAAATGATGCAGTGTGAAAGAGAAAGCTTATTTACTTTAAGTATCAGAACTGATAAAAGCATTTATTTGGAAAAAAGATCAATTTCTTACTACCAAATATGCATAATAAGATATTAAAAAAAACATTAAAATAAAGAGAGATTTATAACAACCTCTCCCTTCAAAACTTAGTTTGATTCTGAAATAAAAAATAGGCATTATATCAGAGGAATTAATTAGAAGCGAGCACCTTGCATAGCCAAAACAAAAAAGGTTTTTCACAAACAAAAGATAGATATATGCAGACGTGTTTTTTTTTTTTTTGAAGCGCATGCCAGAATTGCTAGCAGAAGACATAATTTTTTCCTACTTACTTGACAAATATTGTTTATATTTTTGACACTTTTCCCAAATCTTTATAAATTATAGTATATGCTATAAATTATAGCCTATGTGTTATACTGATGTATAAGCTGTATTACTGTAAAGTTTCATTAAAATCTATTCATTAGTTTTTGCGTGAAAGACTAACAAAGATTTTCACAAACTTTCACATTTATAATATATATTAGATCTTACATGAATCAAGAAAAAAAAAGTATATACACTATTCTTTATAGATATATTGCTTATTTAGTTGAATAACTTTAGATACAATTTGCTTGTAATAACAATAACAGTTGATTTTTTCCTGAATGATGTGATACAAACTTCTATGCTTACCAAAGTCTGCAACTCATATTATTTAATGTAAATAAGGTAAAGCTTACAGGTTGGAATAGAAATAAAAAAGAAAAACAGCCTTCCGATGTAATTTTTTTTTCTGTTACAAGTAAATATTCAGCATTCGAAAACAGCATTAACATCTTTCCCTTTGAGGATATATAGTCTAACACATGCATATATGTATATATAACTCCAAGTAACCCAGCAAGTAATTATTATGTATTTCTTACATACTATTTTATTGTAGGTTGTATCATTTTCAATTTGATTTCTCAACCTAAACTAATTTCATTAGTACAACTGATGATTAAAAAAAAATAATAATACTCTTCCAAACATGGATTATCTATATTTATCAAAATGTTAAAATTTCACAGCTAACAAAAAACTAAAATGTATGTTTTCATAAAATGTTCGCATTAACATATTTGTGAATTAGAATAAGTATAACAAACATTTCAGAATTTTTAAAAAAATTATTGATTTAACACGAATTAAAATCGTAAGAGACTCTGACTTGCTTACTAACGTTGTACCTCAAAATATATTCATTAAGTTTAAAATATTTATGTATTAAAATAATTCATTAATATTATCTTTACTGCATTTTGGAATAATGATTATTTCTACAAGTTTAAAGTAATGCATCGAATTCCAACGATCTATTTTTTATTTATTCCCACGGACTAAATGATTTTTGAATTAAGAGAACTGATTTATGTAAATTTATTCATTATATATATTATTTTCATGTGTGTGTGTGTTTCTATTTAACTATTCAGTAATATTATTTTTTTATTAGCATAGTTATTATTAGCTCGATTATCATACAATAAAGCATAAATAGCATTTCTGATAAACGTTTTTTTTATTCATCTATTGACTTATTCATTATGTACTAATTTATTTCTAAGCAACGGAAAATACAAGAGATAAAATTAATGCATATTAACATCCTTAATTCTTAAATCATAAAGATATTGAATTTTTTTTATAGTTTTGTTTAAAATATATTATTCGTTTCATATGTGGTTTGTTCTTTTTGTTTATTAGAAATTTTTAGAATGAAAAAAAAGGTATATTTCAAAATTATTGTCAAAGAATACTTCTAGAAAGGCAGAGGAGTATCAGTTATTAATATTTTTCTAATTAGCTTTCGACAATATAGCTTTGGAAATCATTGCATAAATTCTTTCACTTTGAGAAATATTGTATTAGCAATATAACATGTTTGTGTTTTAAAAAACTGAGGATTAAAAATTAAATGTGTAATATGCTTAGTAAATTTACTGAATTGTGAATTCTAATACTTCTAACCAGTATACTGTTGATTAAAAAATCATAATGCATTATATTTCGCTAGCAAATTTTTATATGAGCAAGTGACTGTTTAAATTTTGAGAAATTTTATTCCAAACATCTGGCTTCTAGGAGAATGCTTTTTTACCGTAATATGTATCTGAAAACATGAAAATGTCAAGTGCGTATGTTTATCCGAGTCAAAGAAACACTTTTGTAAGAAAATTATTCTTTTAAAATTTGTAAAAAGGGTAAGATTTTCTAATTGTATAATGCTTAATATGCGTAGTAATTTTCGTGTACAGTTTCCATTGTTAAGAAAAGATAGTTTCAAAATTAGTCATGAAGTAATGTATAACTCAGGAAATGTGTGTGTATGTGTGTGCGTATGCCAGAGCGCGCGCGCGTGTGTAAATATCATTTACCCTTAAAAGTTTTTACCCATGAGAATTATATGCAGAAAACCGATGTGATATGCAAATCGTTAGCATTTCAGCACATTTGGACAAAGGTAGAAGTAACGTCATTTAAAGTCTTTAATACGAGAAAATACATGGTAAATGTTTCATTTGAAAATCCCATTGGAACGTTGATTGTTTGAGTAAAGATCATGTTTTGTTTCGCGCGAAAGAAGGAATAACTCCTAATCTGAACATGTTAACATTTGAAACTGTCACTATCCTGGCCCTTACGATTTCTTTTTTATCTCTTACTGATAATGTTGTTTGCATTGATTGTAATGTTATTACTGCCATGCGAATATAAAATGAATCCAGAGGCCTATACAAAATCGGCAGAAGGTATGAATGGCTACTGGGAATTGTAACGTCTAAAGATAAGCCCTCATAGCCACATCAAGACCCGAATTTAAAATTTAAATATGTTAAGGAACAACACTGTTTTGCATAGACAACTCAATCCCTTCGGAAGTATTGCGTTATGTTAATAGAAAACTATAATGGGCTATCACGTTGAAATACAGATAAACATCCTATTAAAGAAAACCAATATATATATATATATATATATATATATATATATATATATATGTAATAATTCCCTCTATACTTTTTATTAACTCCTTGTACTAAAATTTAAAATAACTTTAAATGTTTGGTTTAAAAATAACATTGTAATCTTAATCGTAATCGGCTAGTCCGAAATCCCTGTCCCTCCCATTCTAGCCAATCAGAACTACTATTACGTAATAATCACGCGCTTGCACTGCTGGTATAAAAGCAAAACTCGTGTGTAATCGCCCTCTTTTGTCTGCTTGCCTTCAGCATTTAAGAATGTAAGTAACTGCAGCTATTTGTCTTTGTGTCCTCCAACATGCCGTTGCTGCTTATCGTTGTCTGCTTTGCTTGGTAATCGTTGAAAGTTGCTCTATTCAATTTGGAAATGTACCGCAATTGTGTTTTAATCTATTTATGTGTGCTTCATAATAAAGGATGGTAAGTTATTCTGAGGATGTTTTCACTAAACCAGATATGACAACAAACCAACACCGGCCAACGCTGCTACAACACTTATATATATATATATATATATAAGTGTTTAATACTATATATATATATATATATATATAAAGTATTAAAAATTCTTTTAACTGTTAGTGTGTTTAAATATTCAATAACATACATCTGAGTAACAACCTCAACAGAAAGTAGTTTAAATTATATATATATATATATATATATATATATATAAGAAAATAGTTCCTTTCATTAAATTAGGAAAAGAAACCTTTATTTAAAAACATATTTTATGAATTTTAACATTAGAACTTTTTTTTTTTTATGGAAAATGCCAGATTCACAAGTCTTAAAACAAAAATGATTAATTCAGTTATGCTTGTTTCAATCAATGCTGTTTTTTATTTGAACATAACACATGTCTATACTGGTACATTGAAGAAGGATAATAGACCTGAAATTCGCATGACGCCGTTTTTTAGACGAATCTCAGTTCTGCGTTTAGCATCGACGTGGGCATATCCTTATGTACATTCACACAAAACACAAGTTTCCGAATAGCATCCATCTGTATCATATTTGCATCACTGTTATCCTGAATGAAGCACGAAAGTTGCAATATAAGTAGTCATTAAGTACACATCACCACTTCTGTTCAATGCAAGGCCTTCAGAACACTCAGTCTTAAACGCGATGCAGTTAATTATAAATATAAGACGAGATTTCTCAAAATAAATTTTGAAAGTATAATTTTTTTGTTAGCATAAATATAAATAAACATTCTTACTGGAAAAACTATCAAACTATCTTTTCAAAATATAAAAACTAAATTTATGTAACCAAAGCAATAAAAAAGCTAAATACAGTCGGATCTTTATATAACGAAGTCACTAAATCCCGGAAAAAGTTTGTTATATAGAGTTTCGTCTTTTAATATACTTTATAAACCACATAAAAAATTTTAAATTCATAAACACTATATATTAAAAAAGGAATTATTCACACCTTTCTTAAAATTGATATTTGTTTATTTTATATATCTTACCTATAAAAAAGAAAGAAAGAAAAACTGCAAGGAAATCAAGAAAAGAAAATGCCAAAGAATAAGTTGTATTTTCAATATTAAAAGAAAATAAATTTACATTAAAATTAATGAATTGTAAGGACATTTTACAATTTAAAGCATACAAGTAACTTTAAACATGCATTATTTTATAACTAGAGCATGTGATCATGGAATAACTGAATTGAGTGTGAAAGGGGATATCGAAGATATTTCTAGTGGACTTGACATTATGTGTTAAGGGTTGCACCTTTTAAATGAAACGTCCAGAACTCTATAAATCTCGGTGAGTTAGGATCTAATAAAACTAGCTCAAGTTTTATGACCACCATGAAATGTGGTAAAGAGAGGATAACTTGAAATGTTCAGAAATATTTAAAAAATAGGAGAAAAGAAATTTAATCACAAAAAAAAAAGGTCGTTATATACAAAATCTACTTCGCTACAGAAAGGTTGTTTATCGAAGAAAATCGTGAAATGTTCAAGGTTCAAGGAAAAAGTTCGTGACATAGAAAAATTCGCAATACAGAGGTTCATTATATAGAAGTTCGACTGTATATCATGCATCTAATATTGTACATTTTCATAAAATAACACTAACCCTGCATTACTTAATTAATGTAGAATAATCATTTGAAATTTCAAAATATTTTTTTAAATGTTGAAAAGGAAATGAGTCCCCCATTAAAAAATTAATGTTAAAATATACTACATCAGGATATTTTTAATCGGCTGCATATTGGCACTTAAGCCTTTGAAAACTTAAACACCCAAATGTGAAATCCATTTCAAAAATACTATCAAAAAGAAAATTCATTAAAAAAAGCTATAATTTCTTTTAAACATTGTAAATGACTGAAGCAGCAAATAATACTAGAAATGAACACCTAATGTGAAATTCAATAATAATTTACACATCATTGTTGCTGGCAACAGTAACCGAGTTAAAACTTTTTCAACCATCACAATGGTTTGTATTTAGTACATATAGGAGAAATTCCGTTAAATTTACATTAGCTATAAAACGAGTATAAGGCCAGTTTTCGTCAAACTAAGTACTTTGAAAACACAGTTTTTCCATTTCATCGGTTATCGAATGTATATGGTTTCAGTTTCACAAATTTTCGAATTCAATCAAAGAACACGTTGAAATTGAAGAAACGGGAACACATTCCCCGTTTTTTTAAGTAACAGAAGAATCATTTTCTGTGTGCATAGAGAAGCATGAAATGCTTTCCAAGAGAAAGAACATTCCCGATGATATATATTTACCCTACTGGACATAAGGGTTTAGAGAACATACATATCACTGTTAGCTTGAAACGGTACTAGAAAATGCTGTTAAGAATTTCTCGCATTCTCACCGCTATCTCTTACCCTAAGGGGAAAAGCCGATCAAATCAACTCACGAAAAGGTCATTTTTATATGACAAAAAAAGCATTATAATCCCTACTAGAAAAGCCTTTTGTTTTTATTTAACTTGCTTTTTCGTAGAGTGTAATTGATCATTTCTTATACTCGTGCCAATATGCTTTTAAGAAATGGCATGAGCTGTATTATTTTTTTTACTTTAGAAGACGGCAAATTTTGTTGAAAATAACAAATATTTCTTACTTAGGCAAATTTCTTTTCTAAAAACTACTTTGATTATGTTTTTAAAAAATTACTAATTACTATACGTTTTAAGATGTATTACTTGAAGAAAGTTGTATAGTAATTTTCTAAAAAAATATCAATATGTCTAGTGCTTTAAATTTCATATATATATGAGGAATCCCCAGCCTTTCAAATTCCAGTTGGGAAAACTTCCTACCAGAACAACTCAACCCACTTCCCGCATAAGGACTTTGACTTTCGACGGGCTTACGGGCTTACGAAAACCACGTGAACGAACGACTCGCTTGCTCCTGATCTATGCTGAAATAAGACTCGTTTTGTCATGGTTTGGAGAACAGACTTCTTTGGTGAGCATTAAAGATAAAATATAATATGACAAACGGCTGCACGTTGCATTTCTCCTTTCATTCTAAGAATTACTCAATACATGATATATATATATATATATATATATATATATATATATATATATATATATATATATATATATATATATATATATATATATATCAAACACAAGAAATAAGACATAATGAACATAACTAGAAATAACGTAATAAAAATATAAAAGCAAAACAAGAAGATCGATTTTATAGAAAAATACAAAAAAATGAACTACAAAAAAAGAACCTAGCGAGCCAGAAAACAATTTCCGACTTAGGACCGAATAAGTTGGGTTAAACTAGTTTGAAGGCATCAACCTTCTCCCTTTGCAACTCGGTGGGATAAACCAAATAAAATAAAAAAAAATTCAAAGTATAAAAACTCACAGAGAGTATAATAAAACCACTGATTACTATTCTACAAAAAATTCTTCTAAAATCTTAAAGCAAAAAAAAAAAAAAAGTCCAAAACTATTACATAAGAAAAGTATTTTTCAAAAAGAATTAAACAAAATTTTTTACTCACATAACTTTTCCAAGAGAACCAAAGGTCTTGAATGTAATGGAAAGCCATTATTCACCGAGTTAAAAACCTGCATATACATAAACGCATCTTTTAAACAAGCCAGCAAAGATAGATGCCAAGAGAAATGCCAATAAAATTTGGTAGGCTATGAATTAGTTGGTTGTCAAAAATGTGTAAGCTGTACAAAATGTGTGTGGAAAAGATGTAAACTGTGAGAAGAGTGTTAAAATAAAATCTTCACAGCAAGATCACTAACATGCTGACCTTGAAATACTATTGTTGTGTGGTGGATTTGGAATTAGAAGTAGAGAGATGATTAATGTATTTGTGATGAATATAAGTTCTTAAGAACTTGAAAGGGTATTTATTCATGATCTAAACAACTTTGAAAAATCTTTTTGATATTATTGAATTCCTATTGTGTGGGTAGTTAGGTTATTAATTTCTAAACAAAAATTCAGAATAATATTTCTGTAAATTGATAAATGCAAATTAGTATTCCATATAGGAATTTGAATTACAGGGAACTTAAATAATCTCTTTTGTCAAAAATGTTACTGACTACATTATTGTTAATATAAGATACAAGTCTAAATCCAAGAATTCCATATATACATATATATATATATATATATATATATATATATATATATATATATATATATATATAATATATGCATAATATTTTCATCAATTTTCCACATTTTAAATTTCGAATGTTATCTTGGTTTTGTAGCATTTCTCTCCCCCCCGTTTATTCTCATGTTTAACATACTGAAAAGAAATACTTCTATTATTTGTACGGTTGAAATTTTTAATTGCACTTATTCCACTTTGTAACTATATATTGTATGGTATGAGTTTCTGTTTTAAACGTATATTGCAACATTTTATGGGTTTTTGATTTATCTAATTTTAAAATTAATGTTTCTAACTTAATGCTAGTTATAACAGCCTCTCAAATTAAATACAATTTGATTTTGACTCGCTGTACTTGTTTTTATTGAGTTATAAAAATAATTATGCACCATCTTTCAATTAGTCTAATAATTTTATTTCTGAAAAAGTAAAAAAAATGAAAAATAGTTGTATTACAAATTTTAAATTTTATCTACGTTATTAGTTATAGAATCAAATTATCTGTATTCTTTCTTAATATTGATCTAACTTTTATTAGTAACATTCTTTTAAATTTTAATCTCGAAGAACAATTAAACTATTCAAAATTAATGACAAATAAATTTTTAAAAAGTTTGAAAATTTTCCAAAAGTATTTGTTTTCGTGTGTTAACATATTTGTCTTTTTTTTCATAATTCATATAAAAGTATCATTTTATAACATTTTTTTAGCATTGAACAAAAATTTATGAGGGCAACATTTTGAGTTTATATCTATAGAAATCTACAGCTGTTGTTTACAAAATTTACATACATAAACTACACAGATTTAAACAGGATGTGGCAACACGCGTACGTCATTTCTGTGACGAATCAGACGAGAGTCTCTAATAGCGGCTACCAGTAACCTCTGGAAAATGTCACTTGAAATTTCGTCTTCACTTCCATGTGCAGTGAAGACGTCGGAGGTTTATGGTTATAGTGTTGTCAAAAGAATATTGGATGTAAAAAAGTGTTTCAAAGGTACTTTACTATTTTTTTGTAATGGCATGGGAAGCATTTCTGCGATTCTTAATAAAATCATTTGGCTATATAGAAAATAATATTCTGTCTAAACACAGAAGTTTTACATTTCTGAGGAGGAATGAGAAACTTTATAGCTACTTTTCTGAAACCCCATTCTTTTATAAATATGAGTAAACGATACGAATAATTTAATTTAAATTTAAGAGAATTATACCTGTTTCAAAATCGTTTATATTTTCAGACCTCTAGAGAAATTTAACACCCCTGAGACCTCTTAAAGCTTAAAAATTTGTCTGAACAATAAATAAACATTAATATTTGCAATTAAGTGAAATATCTAAAATATATTGTTTAGTTTTCTCAAAAACATTTAACAATAAAATATCACTATGATTTTTTTAAAAATTGACATTTTTTGTCACGATATATGGACTCCAGTCAAATATTTTAGTAAAATCCCCAAAAACTCCCATGAATATATATAGTTATATATCAGTAACATGAGGGGGAAAATCGTTACATTCATACATTATATTCTGAGAAAAACAGGAATACAGTTTTAAAAACATCATTTTGAGAAAATAGAATTTTCACTATAAAGAGCCAATTAATCACAAAAAAAAAAATGAATTATAACATGTGTTTGTCCCATTTTGTTCAACATTAGCATCTTTGCAATTTATTTTGCATAAAATAGTAAGCAAAAAAATGTCTTAAATTGCCCAGAATAGCATTTTTCAGTTTTTTTTTTTAATGAGATAATTCCAAGTATTTTTTTAACTTTCATGCTTTACAGATATCAAATTTTAACATAAAGCAACATAAATATAATGTGAAAATGTATCAATATGGTTTTTGTATGAATTTGAGTTGGTATTTATATATAAAAATACCTGATTATACGACATTTCGCAAGTTTTTGCTTTGATTTTGTAAAGATATCATTAGGTTCTGTTGTGGCAAACAGTTTCTAAGTTTTAAGCTTCAAAAATTACTCTCAACTGGACAAATGATTTCTAAAAACAGCCAAAATAAAACTACTTTTGTGTTTTCAAATTTTTAAAAATAATTTTTACTTTAGGTTATTAATTAGTTTTTTCAAAGACAAACTGTTAGTTCACCGAGCATTAATATTATAAATTTATTGAAAATTGATATTTTTGTTTGGTCTGCTTTATATTTGGATGTTTTAAGAATATTTAAAAATGTCATTTCAGTATATACAATTTCATTTAAAAAAACATAGAGTATATGCATACAGTACATTTACACATTTTTAAAAATATAAATTTTTGAGAACAGAATTTTTTATAAAAAAATCTCACCTTATCAAAAAAAAAATGTATCCTATAATTTTGTTATGCCAGGTAATGAAGGATAAGAATCTTGGTTCCCTTTCAATTTCTATTGATTTAATGAATGGTTTGAAATGTATTTTACTATTGTTTAGATGAAATATTTATAAATATAAAAATTTCGAAAGGAGAAATTTCACTATTTGTTTCTATTTACACTACAAAAAATTTTTGTACAGGAAATAAATTTCAAATTAAAAGTAAATATTTTCATCATTTTTACGAACTTCACTCCAAAAGAACGTAAACAAACTAACAGTTAAAATTGCAGCTAAGTTTCATTTAATCTACAGTTAATTGTGTGTAATTAAATGAAATGTTGTGGAGGCTTTGCAAGTTCTCAGATTTAAAAGTCAATATTTACACTTAATCTGTCAAAGTGGGCGTGACCGGGGCAGCTGATTATTTTTTAAAAGTCATTTTAAAATACTTCAAATTCATATAATGACTTGTATGTTACATCATTGGAAAGGCAATGATTTGGAAATTTTGAAATATTAAAAACTCAAAATCGATTTTCAAAAAGTTTTTACCCTACTGACTGCTCTTAAGTCTTGAATTGTGACTATAGCGAGAGTTTTATCATTTCACTTATGAGTCCAATTACTACATTAGTTGAATCTACGTGACAATATGTAAGCCATATTTTCAGCCATAAATTTTAAATAATTCTGCGTGAGAAAATTAAATATTACAAGCAAATGTACATCTAAAATTTATTTTTATTTGTTACTATTGCTTACAAATGTATGTTTAATTTTCGATTTAGATGATAAATTAGCTTAAAGAGTTATTTAATCCTCCCGCAATTAATCATATACAGTGAAAAATACATTTTGAATTACTTAAGTAGCACGAAATGTGAATTCGAAAAATAAGAAAACAAAATTCTGCATTGTTCATACTGTTTGACTGCAAGAAAATCTACTAAGATAAGGAACACACATACATACACATTTCCTTTAATAGAAGAAACTATTAATTTTTTATATGCGAAATCATTTTGAAAACAAAATAAAATGAAACAAATGAAAATAAAAGCTACGAAGCGAAGAATAGAATGAACTAAGCCTAAATTAATTCAAACATAAGAGGATTTGAAGACATAGGAAAATTGGGAAATAGAACAGTTTTTGAAAAGGGAAAGCGAATGAAAAATATTTGGGAATAATCTCTCCCTGTAAAATTAACACGAAAACACTATCTTACTAGTTCGAAAACTATAAAAAATTTAGCCTTTAACTATATTTTTCGAAACTCTCTGATTCAATTTATCTTCTTAAATCCGTTTTTCTCTATACAACACAGAGAGAGTGATAAATTGCTATTCCGAACGCAACACGTTTTAGAAGGAAAAGGAAATGATTCGATACTAATTTAAGGAGTAATCCAGTTCAAATGGTTTCTTACGATTCGAACAAATAAGAAAAATAATCTCCTTTTACAGAATGTTAGGCGAGAACATTTTCGAAGAATTTTATTGTTTCAAAAGCTCTTTCCTTTAAAAAATAAACGGTTGTCACTTGTATCTTTTTAAATAGATATACGAAACTCAAGCTGGAACTTAAAATCAATCGAGTACATTAAAGATTATTTATTTTCAATTTAAAGAGCAGCAAGGGATACGGGATTATGAGGGAATTGAATTGTTTAAGTAAAAAAATATTTACCATTTTATAATCAGAAAGATGATGTTTTATGCATTACATCAGTGGTTCTCAAACTTTAACTACTGGCGACCCAATTTTCAATCATAATTTTTATCGCGCCCCCAAAAAAAAAAAAATAATAATGTATTGAATGCAATAATAATGCATTTGGGGGGAGGGGGAGCTAAAGCTACAATACGATCATAATTATAAACCATACAAATTAACAAGATAAGTATTAAGTTTTGTATATGTTACTTTTGAGTAATATATATTTTTAATTTTTACTTTTTAGTTCGAGTCACTATAAAAGCCTGTTTTTTTTTATTTGTTTTTAAACTATAATTTATTTTATAATTATTTTTACTATACACGATAAAACAATCACAATTCCAGTGAATAATTTAATTAAGAGAAAATATACTTATCTACTTTCAAGGTCTTTTCATTTTTTTTGGATTTTTTTGAGAAAAAATCCAATAAAACTAATGAAAATGTTCCAAATCTGCGTGCCCTTAATAAAGGACATAAAGCATGTTCATAGAAAATATTTTTGAAAAAAGTGGTCGTGCAGGGAACTCGATCAAAACTAGTAACTTGATTGTAAAAAAAACGTTTGAAATTCCCCCAAAAAGATGGAGAAATGTGATAAATTCATTTTAGTTCCCATTAAGACTGTCTTATTGGAGGATACTCTGTCAAGGTCATTAGTAACATAATAAACAGTTTTCCCAGAATT
The DNA here is from genome assembly GCA_019973935.1 of Trichonephila clavipes. Classification (NCBI taxonomy): domain Eukaryota; kingdom Metazoa; phylum Arthropoda; class Arachnida; order Araneae; family Nephilidae; genus Trichonephila; species Trichonephila clavipes. The sequence continues at coordinate 16,280 of BMAU01007140.1, read as the reverse complement.
AACGATTTCGTGAACATCAGATGACTCTGCGCATCACGAGACCGATCCTGTGTTAAAAGTGTTATTCAATAAAACATATGGATATTAGTTCTAAAAAAATTGCGTAAAATGTTTTCCGTTATGCAATGTATGTTTGCCAAATAACCCTTGAAAGTACTCAATACGCTTATCCATCTCATATATATTATAAATGAGAAATTTTGTGAGGACGTTTGGGGGTCTTTCACGCAAAAACAACCGAATGGATTTTAATGAAACTTTACAAGAAAATATCGCTTATACATCAGAATAACACATAGGCTATAATTTATAAAGATATTATGTGAAGGGTCCAAAAATATAACGATAATTGTCAAGTAAGTAGGAAAAAAGTTTGCCATCTGCTATTCTGGCGTGAGCTGCAAAGAAGGCTCATGACAGTATATACTCTCTATTGTGTGTGAAGCAAAACTTTCCGTTCTGGTTTTGTCTATGCCAGTGCTCGCTTCTAATTAATTGATTTGATCAGTGCAATCAGTGAATAGCAAAGTTTCATTCGACAAGTCACGGGCAGGACATGATACAAAAATATGCATCAACAAGAAAATAATACGATATTATTATAAGAAGGTAAGATGTGTTGAAAATGGTAATACTATACGAAGTGCTTTTGTTTTCGGTACAGAAAATTCATCACCCACCTGCACCAAAAACTTAAAAGAGTGATTGATTACAAAAATTGCCTTTAATTTTCTCTGGATGGCTACGCAAGGCGCTCGCTTCTAATTAATTCCCGTGGTCAGCATAATGCCTATTTTTTATTTCAGAAAAAAACTAAGTTTTGAAGCGAGAGGTTGTTATAAATCTCTCTTTTTTTTATTTTAATGTTTTTTTTTATGATTTTATTACGCACATTTGGTAGTAAGAAATTGATCTTTCTTAAACTAAATGCTTTTATCAGTTCTGGTACTTAAAGTAAATAAACTTTCTTCACACTGCATCATTTAGACAAATTCTCAAAATTTGTTTGTGGTTAGTAGTTAATTATAACGCTATATTTTAATTGAATAGGCATACACAGATATTGTATTTTTAAGTATAAAAATAATTATAACTACTGTACTGTATTTTTGGAGTGTGTGAGTGAGTGAAAATTAACGTCGCACTGTTCAGTTACACGAGGGCTTTTTCTCAACGGATCACGTAATTTTGAACCATGGTCAAGTCACGTGGACGACACCTGAGCTGGCACCCGCTTCTCCTAAAACCACACCACACCAACTTAGAAGGAATATTCTACCAATACCTAGCAGGAATATTCTCTGAAATCCACTTTTCCAAGATGTATGGCAGCACGGGTTCTATCATGAGTATTTTTGCGGGGAAGGCGAACAGTTTTGTAGCAGATATTGCGTTTTGAGCTGCCGGTGTTTTCAGCAGATTGCAAAGATTATTATTTTTTGTCCCGAAAAATAGTTTGTCAAAAATTTAAGTGTCTTATGTTTTTGTATGTTAATGAAGACCTTAGAAAATGATTTCAATACTTCATAGTTAATTTTACAGTGGAATATTTTTAATTAATTATTAGCTCTAACGGATTAAATTTTATTTGGTTTATGTATATCCCTTAATTTTCAATGTAGTGATCCAAAAAAATATTGTATGAAAACTGTAGGAAATCATAATGCGGTTGGATAAAGTATTAGCGTGCATCGCTACCCTACGCGGCGGGTCTTACAAAGCTTTAATAAAGCTTGAGCTATGAAAGTAGCTAGACATTTGCCAACTTAACTCTATCGTTAACATTTCGCTATGTTTTTCATTGAGTCGCCATTATAATTTAAGAAACGGCATTGCTGGCAAATATTACAAATTTAACATAAAATAAATACAACAGAAAGTAATATTAAAGTATTATTTACAGTATTTTAAGCGTTATTTACATAAAACTTTTAACAATGTGTTACTTTAGCTGAGCAGAGATCAGCTTAGAGAGGTATTTTCAAAAATCGACCCTCAAGAGTGTTACGGGAGTTCAAAATTAAAAAAATCCTTTTATCAGCCATAAGATCTACAGACTTAAAATTTAACAAAGGTGTTTTTTTGCTGTTGTTCAGCTGAGATATGCAAAAACTTGTTTACTTTAATTTCCAATTCACGTAAAATTAATTCATTAAAAACTTCTTTATTCTTCAATCTGTGTTGTTTAATTTTTCAGTTCACCCGTGCGAAGAACGGGTATACCAGCTTATATCATATAACTCATTCACATAAAGAAAAAGCAACAGAAAAATATTATTTACAACTTTCCTAAAAGAAAAACAGATGGAGTGAAACATACCAGTAAGTTTGAAGGTCAAATAAATGATATTGAAAAGTAGCATTTTAGGGATTAAAAGAAATGTAATAATAAAAATCTCTCATCGTGTGATTACAGTAAAGAAAACAAAAAATGTTTTTTTTATTTGGTTATAGGATCAAAGATAGCTAATGAACGTTTGAAGTGGAATCTTTTTTTTTTTGATGATCACCAGATGATATATATAAATTATATCAGTGTAAATGTGCATTTTTTATTAAGTCAGAAAGCATTTTTGTTTTTCTTCATTCCAAAAAAATTATTTTTTTAAACCTTTTATTTTCAATATGCTCGCGCCCCCTTGCAGGAATACCGCGCCGCCCAGGGGGCACACCCAACAATTTGAGAAACACTGCATTTCATAGCTATTTAAGAAATTGAAATTAGTTACTTATTAAACCATTGAATTTTAAAATGTATGCACATATTATTGAAATTCTATTATAGAGCTATATTCCGATTTTTTTTTCCTTTTACATTTTCTCATATATTTCAGAATAAATATATTTGTAAAGTATTGTGAATCTTTCGAAAAGTATTATTTTTGAGAAAAATTTCTCGTTTTCTTTCTGATTTCTGATTTTTCTGATACATCCCGTTTTGGATGTATCACCAAAACTTATAAGAGATGTTCAAGAGTCTTTAGACACTAAGATTTTCTTATTTTACTATATTTTATAGCATATATATCTCATTGAAATTTACAAAATGCTAGACGTACTTTTTAGGATTAATTTATAAAGTAATGTATAGTAAGTAGTATGTAAATGTGTGTAAAATTATATAATTTATATCATGCAACTTTTTTGAAATTTTCTACCATATACTGTTTCTAGTACCAGACAAGTAAACGTAATATTGTAAAATGATAATATAAATAACACGCAGAACATTTTTCAATTAAACAATAGTATATTTTAATTTTTATTATATAATTTTTACATCCTGCAGTTTTTATTTTATGAAAACAAGGGTGATATTTTCAGACACTGAACCAAAAAAAAAACTTTTCCTCATTGATTATTTTTTTTAAAGTACTTTATCAGAGATTTTATTTTTACATCTGTTTACGATATGTAAAATTTTACTGTTCCAGTAAAAGCTATAAGTTAGGACAAAGTATTTCTTATTTGCTTTAATTCGCACTATTTGTTCTTAAAGAAATAATAACAAAAGTTATATTTTTACGACTTCTTACTTATTCTCTTATCCATACTGGCAAAAATAAATAATTGAACTTTTATACTTTATGTCTTCGATTCTGGATTTGTTTGATATACAATGAGACAAATAGTTACTCTGTTTCTATTTGCGTAGGTGTTGAGAATTAAAAAGTGATTTTTACTTTCGAAGATTATCTTCAGAAATACTGACACTTTTTAATAAATTTTTAAATATACATAAGCTATGTATCTTATAATCTAATATGCTATGAATCTATGAAAATATCCCGGTTGACGGATAATATCCGGATCTTGCTTAGCTTTTATAGAATTAAATTTCAATTTCCTCCAACGATTTCGTAGCTTAGTTGATACATCGTCTGCATACTATGAGCGAGGTCTGGGTCTTATTAATCTGGCAATTCTTTTTTTTTTTTTTTCATTTAATTTAATTATTTTTAAAATTAAATAAACTTATTTATAAAATGTTCTATTTCATGTAATTATTTTGTATTTTTATAAAGTAAATAAAATACTTTAACAATATAAATATTTATATTAAATTTTATATAATTATATTTTATATCAATGAATAATATTTATAATAAAATTTAACTAATATTATACATAAAAATAGTTATAAATAGTTTTATAATGTGAAATAAAATATACCATAAATAAAATATTACTTACAATATAAAGTAATTTATAAAGTATATTATTATTAAACTACTTATTTTATAATAAATATAATAAAAATATGTATTTTTATATATTATTAATTTAATTATTTTATAATTTTATAAAACATTTAATAAGTCTCTTTTTAAATAAATTTAAGTAATTATAAAAAAATTATAATTATTTCAATAAATCAATAATTTTTGCATAATAAATTATAATATTTTATTAATAAATTAATAATAGTTTTAAGAATAACTAATTAATAATTTAATAGTAATTTTAATAATAAATTAATAATAATTTTATTAATAAATTAATAATAATTTTATTAAAAATAAATTAATAATAATTTTATTAATAAATAATAATAATTTTATTATTAAATTAATAATAATTTTATTAATAAATTAATAATAATTTTATTATTAAATTAATAATAATTTTATTAATAAATTAATAATAATTTTATTAATAAATTAATAATAATTTTAATAATAAATTTAAAAAAATAATAATAAATATAAAAAAAATAAATTAATAATCATTTCAATAATAAATTAATAATTTTAAAAATAAATTAATGCTTTCAATAATAAATTAATAATTTTAAAAATAAATTAATAATTTTAATAATAAATTAATAATTTTAATAATAAATTAATAGTTTTAATAATAAATTAATATTTTAATAATAAATTAAAATTTTAATTATTAATTATTTTAATTAAAATTATTTAAAATAATTTTAAATATTAATTATTTTACATAATTTTAATCAAAAATTATTTTAAATAATATTATATATTAATTATTTTAATTAATAATTACTTTAAATGTTTTTATTAGTAATGATTTTTAAATAATTTTAATAATAAATAATTTAAATAATACATTTATTTAATTGTTTTTACTTTAGAAAGTATGAAATAATTACATAAAATATCATTTAATATTTCATAAACCTTTCATAAATAAGTTTATTTAATATTTAAAATAATTAAATTAAATGAAAATTGGTGATTGATGAATCGAACCCCCTGACCTATTGCTTTAGTATGCAGACGATAAATCAACCAGGTGGCAAAATCGTTGGAGGAAATTGAAAGTTCATTGTATAAAAGCTAAGCATGAATTTAGAAGGCTTTTTTCTCCGATTTGGTAGGTCATTTGGCGGAATTACATTGAGGGTTGAACACCTAAAGGAGTACTTCTATTACACCAAGTCTCGACCCCAAATGAATTTCCTTAGTCGTCCCCTCACCTTGTTAGTATTGTTAAATTAATTATAAAATACAATGTGCAACACTGATATTAGGTTGTCAAAACTATGAAATGGAGCAGAAACTGCATATAATTGGATTTTTCCAACACAAACTAAGATTTTAAGATGTGATCTGTTGAATTTTTCAAATTAATATATGCATTAAAATGAGGAAAATATGTATCTTTCCCAAAATATGGCCAAAAAACCGCCAAAGTACGCCACGTTATGCAACATATGGTGTCTAAATGAGGTTATGTATAATTGAAATAAATAATCTGAACTTTGCTACTTTTCATATTTTTACAACCCAATACCAGATTAAATGTCTATTTTATTACGTCAGAATGTATTTTGTTTGCTTACTTTCGATAAAATAATATTTTTTAAATATTTTTTTGTTTTTGACTTTTTCATATACCCGCTCCCTCTCATAGAGTTATCGTGACCTCCTATTTAAGAAACGCTGGCCTTATTATGCTAAGTTTGCAAACCAACTTGAAATAAATGACTTATATTTTATAAAAGAAACATAAAGTGATATAATTGTAGAGTTGTTTTTCTACATAGATGTAAAAGTTAAAGGAAAATAATTTCAAATGCAAGCATAATTGATTTCAAACTATGATGGGTTATAGAAATATAATTGTTTTCATTATAATTCAAACCTTTCTTTAAAAAAAAATTCAGTTAAATGAAGTAACTTCATACGGTCCTACTGTATGACTGCAACATAAATGCATTAATCATTAGCATCATTAATATTACTAAATAATAAGCCTTCCCACTGTCGAAATAGTTTTACAGAGAAGTCACGGCCTTCACTTTCTTATCGGAACAAGTAGGCGATATTGATTTTTTTTTATCATTGAATCGATCTCCTCCAGATGTAATTGCGTCCATTAATATCACATCAAGCAGTGATGCAGTCAATAAAACATTTGCGGAACAAAGACTTCATCGATTTCCTATTACTGCTCAACTGCAGTTTGCAATATGTTTACTTACGGTTCGCGAACTATAAATCATCAGTACTTTTTCAGCTCGGTACAACGTTTGCTAATTACGCTAAAATCTTCATATATATATAAATGATTCATAACTTTTATACCATATATATATATAAAACATATATACATATATATACAGTACAATAAAAATAAATATAACGTAGTGCATATCCTACAAAAAAACAAAAAGTTTGGTAATTAAGGTAATTAGTAAACAAAAGCAACAAATAAAAAATAATAAACGAGTAAAAAATCAGTTGACCAAAATGGAAAACTGTGATGTTTTCTAGAGTTGTCGCTGACTTAGGGAGGTGAAGTAAGGTTAAACTTGCTTTCTGGGAGTCCAACTCCTCCCAGCAGTAGAAGAGTTCTACATAATAGTACAAAATGTAAAAAATAAATAAACACAATTTTGAAAAATAAAAGTAAGCCCAAAAATAGCATGGGTAAGCTTACATTACTCTAACAAACAAGTAATATAAAAAATTAGGTCAATTCTTACTTAGATGAACAAAGAAAAATTTTATTTTAGCTACTTTTATTAAATAGTTACAATTAATATGAATATGTATAAACATATGACAGAATCACAACATTAAATGAAAATTTATTTTTATTAATTATCATTATAAAAGTATCGTATTGTCTTTTAAAACAATCGTGTACATAAATTTCAGCTCCACTGAATGCCTTAAGACGCGAGAAAAATCCTTTTCAAGTTCTGACACAAGTCGCCAAAAATGATGCCAACGTGATGGTATTTGTAATTTCTTAAATAATTAGTTTTAATCAATTAATTTGTATTAATTATCATTAAATTATTGTTTTGTCATCCAAAATAATCATGTATATAAAATTTCATCCCTATTGAGTGCTTTAAAATGTATTTAATTAACGGTTGAACATTCCACCAAAATAAATAAATAAAAAAGAGATTGTGCAAAGTGATAATAGTAGGATTTAAAATATTAATCGAATTAGGAATGACTATTGTAAAATTGTCCAAAGCTACGTAATGAGACACACAATAATCCAATATATATAAACACAATTGTTTACTAAACATCTTTTTCACCTAGTATAATACAGAAATACCTCGACTTTCGCTACCCCGTCATACGCGAACCTCCTAAGTTACGTGATTTTCAAATCACGTCGATTCGTCTTCTGTTCTCGTTGGGGGGAGGGAAGGAGATGGAAAAAATTGGTTAATTTGGCAATGTGATTGAAGAAGCGGTCGATCTTGCCAAACAAATGTAGAAGTGAATAGTGATGACGTTCAAGAACTGCTAGATTCCCATAATCAGGAACTTATAATTGATGAGCTTATAAAAATACATGAGCAAGACATTGAAGAATTTGAATCTTTAGGCATAGGTCAATAAGAAGATCGAATGATGGTTGGGAATTTGACCGAAGACATCAGTTTAATTGAAAAGGATTACACACACACACATTTTAAAAAATATAAACTCCAACGATTCCAAATCAGAGAATAGGGAATTTTAAAATTAGATAATGGCCGTTCTCAGTTCATTCATGTTTCCTGTAAAAAAAAAAGTTATGAGTGACAAGATATTCATGGGGCTTTTGATCAACGTATAATTAAATGAAAATGTGAACAAAATATTTTGTACTAAAAAAATCATTAATTTACATTTATTATACTACTAAAAATAATATGCTTTTTTCAAAGAATATATTCCCCAGATTTGTTGCTTTTGTTGGTTTTATAAAAATACTAATAAATATTATGGCTAAACAAGATACTAAATATCCCTTTTTTAGCACTCGACGTGTGTTAATAATTGTACAAATAGTCTATGTAACAATCATATAGTTAAATGTTCAAAAGTTGAAACCATAATTTTAAAAAAATCGAGGTAATATTTTCCCCAATTATGAAATAATGCAATGACTCACTATAAATGCATATCAAACGTATAGATATGATGTGAAACTCCAAAGCATACGAGAAGAGAATACTTGCAAGAGTAGGTACTACGTGACAAAAACTTAAATGAAGCAGGTTGCTGCATAAAACTAGGAAAATAATTTGACTCACTTTATCCAGAAGTGTCTGGATAAGCAGAAAAATAACAATAATTTTTCCGTTACTTTATGAGCTGCAATTGGAACATTAAAAGGAATATCACATTCCTCGTAAAATGTGCGCTGACGTGTCTATTTAAAGGTAATTACATACGATAAATCAATCATTTGAAAAGTATTAGTTTAATTTCGAAATCTACAATACTTCAGTATTAATATTTGCTAATTAAAGTAGAATCAGGGGTTAAAAATCCTACTTTCTCGAAATGTTCGTCGAGATGGAATAGTATGGTTTGTTATTTTATAATCAAACCGTCTCGCGACCTCATTAGCCTAGTGGTCATGATCACATATATTGAGACTTGTTTCTACTGAAGAATCGGCTTGTAGAGAGGTTGAAGCACGTAAAATACACAATTCAGTCACAATAATGACCACCTGTAAAAGCTAGATTAACCACATTTCGCAGTGTGGACTGCTGAAAGACCTCAAGGAAGAGAGTCAATTAGGTCCTGGAGACGTTCACTGGGATGTTAAGCCATGTCAACTCCAGTGCCGTGGTCAACTGTGCTAGATTACGTGGTTGAGAATCCATAGCGTGAATAACCCGATCTAGATGGCCTCACAAATTCTCGATTGGATTTATAACAGTTGAGTTTGCTAGCGAGGAGAAAGGTAAACTTATTCTGGTGCTCTTCAAACCACGTATGTACACTGCGAGCTGTATAACACTTCAAAATGTCCTGCTAGCGTATACCATAATACTAAAGATGGATGCGTACTTGTATTGATCCATCGAGCCTTCCACAGTGATGAATGAGCCCAGAGAATGCCAGAGGAAAACACTCCCCAGATCATCTCGCCTCCAGCAATGGTTGCAGAAGGTTTCCTTTCAGTGATTTCACGTTGTATACGCCAATGCCCATGTGACATCGTAGATGGCTGTGAATTCCCATCTTTCGATTCACAATAGGTTTTAGGTTTCACCAGCTGGTCAAGGACAAGTGCGACAGATCGATTGTCCCTGAATTTTTTACGATCAACCAGCTGTGGAATGACCAGTGCACGTGGTCATGGGGCCATTGTTTATTGTCTGAACTCAAGGAGTGAGGAAAGACAGACGGGTCGCCATAATAGTAAAGTAAAGCCGGCTCCCCATTGACAATAGGTGAAGCCTATCTTAAAATAATCATGTCATCTTTTCTAGGGTTTTGTGAAGGGGATACTAGAAACAGGTGGCGTGATGGACAAGTGTGTCCAGATGTGGACAAGGAACTATGGCGCCAGGGCCAGACGGCTCAGGTGTGTTTTGGCGTGTTATGCGCCAATAGGACGAGGAGGTCAAGAGAGACTTTGGTGACCTGCCAATAAGAAGGAGCGAGGGGCGTGTTGTGAACACACCCCTGGTGTTTAAAAGGGGGTTTTTTGAGAAAAAGAGGACCGGGGGAAAGGAGAAAAGAGCAGGAAAAAGGACAGGAGAGTCCGGGAGAGAGAGAACGGACGGAAGGAGGGAGGAAAGACGGAAGAGAGAGAGGGGGAGACGGAAAGAGACTGAAAGAGAGTCGGGAGAGAGAGAGTGATGCCCGCCTTGAATGGAGAAAAGGGCTGAGTCCGGAAATTGGAGTGAAAAAGACGATGAACGCCGGTGGCGTTGAGAAAGAAATATGAACGGACTACACCGGCTTGGCAATATTACTTCCTTAAGAATTGTTTATCAAATAAACAATATTTTTATTTCTATAGAAGGCTGTAAAGAATTTTTTTATTGAAGGATAGCTACTCACGACGTTACACCCATGAGTTAGATGAAGCATAAAACGTGATTCATCGGAATACGCCACCTGCCTTCTCAGTGGGCATCCAATTGAGGTTCTGGCATGCAAATTCCGGCCTTCGTAGCTGATGAAAACAGTCAGCATAGGTGCATGAGCAAGACGTCTGGCCCAGACGGAAGCCCAGAGACAACAGCATTCGATGTACAGTAGTATAGGAAACACAATTGGTAGGCGCTTGGTTCATCTGGGTAGTCAGTTGGTCAACGGTAGCACGTTTATTGGCCCAAACGCATCTCCAAAGCCATCATTCACCTTTGTCCTCTATGGCATGTAGTGCACCACATTTGCCAACATTTGATTTTGGACAGCCCCAATGTGCCATACACGATATACTTTTACCATGGCGGCACGCGAACATTTCTAAGAAAACTTAGTAGTTACGGATATGCTTCCACCCTTGAACCGAAAGCCAATGATTATGTCCTTCTGGACATAGGATAAATTGCTCCGTTTCTGCAACTATTATAATGCTCTCCCTCACACTTTATATACGCTCAACTGCACTGCTCCCCTGCCCTCTGTGATTAGTTATTTAACATTTTTTGATGTCGAAAGTACGTGGTAATCGCATTAATATGACTGTATTCTGCATAATATGACTTAAAAGTCCTCACGTTGGCTGGTATGGAAGTTAGAAGTGTGAGGTTGCCAGTTCAGGTATTGTCCGACGCCTAGGTAGTTTTAGAATGAGATGTTAATAAATCTTGAAACACTGGCACAAACTTGAATATTATATAAAGCACATAATTCATTCTATTTTCTCTTTGACCTCATAATATCTTTTTGAATGAAGACTACTGAAAATGGTTTAAAGCAATAAATGAATCATTGTGTATTTCATATGAAGAAAACTCAAAAACAAACTGTGTGTCATACTTTTCTAGTTTAAAATTTTCCTACTTTGAGAGTGTTTCTTTTTTGAAAAACGTTTTATACTTTTAAAGCAATGAACCTTATTCAGAAAATTTTGCTAATGCTCCTATTAAACAATTATTATTTTTCTTTATTCGCTAGAAAAGCATTATAAAAGATGAAAGCAGATAAGAACATTCAGGAATTAATTTAAATAAATTAGCCTTAAATTAAATTTCTTCTTAGGGTAAAGGAGAAAAAACTCAATTTAAAAATTAAAACGAGCAAACTAAAATGTACTTTAGCAACAAAAGTAAGAAAAGATATAATTTTAAATTAAATCTCTGGCTACAGAATTCTCCGTAAATTGCTGTAACAAAAATTAGTCATTTGTTATATTATATTGAAGAGTTTCAATTAATTTTCACCTTCCTACATTTATTTTTTCCCCATTATAAGTAAACAAATTGAAAAATAGCTGCTTTAGATGAAACACGAAATGGAAAATAAGAGAAATATTTCGTTATGCATCCGTGAAATAATTTAAATATTTTTTTTTTTTTGCTTAGAAATTTTCCTTTACTCTTAAATATTGTATTGGTAATTATTTAGTTAGATACGTTGCACTTTTATCGCATCAATTACTTTAGTAAAAGTATAATTAGTTTCCTTTCTTCGGAATACAAAATAAAATTATTTATAGGCTTCTGAAACTCAGTCAAAAATAATGAAACGTACATTCCGTTTCTTAATATTTATGGTTGTAGTATTTTTGTAAATTTACGGAAAGCTATTTTGCTAAATTAATGGTTTTTAATAATTTGATAAATAGTTAATCGAGAAGATGTAAGAAAATTATTAAAAAAATCATTTTTTGAAATTTTAGATCTAAAATCATCAAAAATAATGTGCTTGAATATAAGGTAAAATTATATACTTCTAAGTTGTTCCTTTTTCATTATATTTATATATATATATATATATATATATATATATATATATATAATTAAGAATTAGCCTTTTTAAAAAAATTATAATTAACTAAGGTTTATCGTATTTTCTGACAGCAGAAATACCTTTGAAAGAACACCCTTTTTTCTGCCCATGAGACCTATTCTCACATAACATTTTAAATTATTACTTTTAAGTATACGGTAAAACATCGACTTACGATACACCGATATACGCTAACCCTCATTGACATGATTATCAAACTCGACGATTCGTCGTTGGTTTGAAGGGGAAAATGGTAAAATGGTAAGGTGATTGAAGATAGTTGTTTTTGCCAGTCAAAAAGGTTTTAAAGTGGAAACTGCTGGATTCGTACAATCAGGAAGGAGTTTATAATAGATGAGCTCATAGAAATGTACGCTCAAGCGCAAGACCAAAAATAACTCAAGTCTTGATATCCAGTTCAATCAGAAGATCGAATGACGGGTGGGAATTTGACAAAAAAAAGTCTCAGTTTAACTGAAAAAGGTTACAAAATCTTTAAAAAATTAAAATCAAAAAGAGAGCGTATGTTTTCAACAAAGCAAGAAATAAAGACATTATTAGCACGCTACGAGAAGTTTGTTGGGCGAATCTTGGAGCCGGCAGACTTCTTTGCTAGATTTTATGCAATCTACATCAGTATAACATCAGTTTACACCAATTGTGTTCTCTAAGATTTTATTAAACATTTGTTTTCTGAATTATTATTTGTTTTCGTCTCTGACCTCAACTAAAAATAATTTATGTGTATTTATATGCTAAATCATACCCCGACTTATGCGGTTATCACTCTGTTCCATCTATCACTAAAACTTTATGTATTACTGTATATATTTACCACACATTTTGATACAAACAGATTGATTATTAAATTGATTGCTCAATAATGTCACACATCGACGCAGCAGGATGGTTATTAGCAAAATAACTCTTAATTTTGAACCATGGCAAGGTGACGAAGATGACATCTAAGTTGGCATTCCATTCTCCAAATATCTAGACCAGCACAACTTGAAGATTTAATATGTATCGTCTCCCTCTACATAGCAGGTCATAAGTAACATCATAATTCTAGTACACCTGAGCCTACAAATCACGAATAGGGACCAGTTAAATCAATTTGATCTCAAATTATATAAATAATTTGTTGATTAAAATAGTTTGACCAAAGCAAAATGTTATTATTAAGAAGTGTTATTTTAGATTAAAGGAAATTGACGACTTCTTATACGTTTTGAAATATTGCAAGAAAACTAATTTATTAAACAAAAAATATATATTCGTGCACAGTAGCGCGCACTGGAATTTTTCAGGAGGGGGCGGGGTCGAAAGTTTATTCTTGAATCATGCTTCTTTTGATTTTGTCGATTTTCGGGAACAAAATACAGTAAAAACTAATTATTGAATAAATAATTAGCATTAATTAGTAAAATTAATCAATTATAACAAATACTTAATTAAAATTTTCGTACTATATACTTAGAATTATAATCAATCGGAAAAAATCAAGGGCATTGAGGGGAGGGGGCCCACCCCTCAGCACCCTCTTGTATGTATGTGCCACTGTTCGTGCATAATAATTATAAATTAAAAGACAACATACTTCGAAATCAATTATAATTACATTTGAAATTATTTTAGTTTAACTTTATATCAATTAACAAAAACAATTCTACACAATTATATCACTTTATGTTCCTTTTTAAATTTAATTCATTTGTTTCAAGTTCATTTACAAACTTAGCAACTAAGTGCACTCCGTCATTTTCTGTTTAACCCTTTATCTACAGCATTATGATTTATCACAATTTTTTTCGTGCAATACTCTTTTCTTGAATCACAGAAAATGATAAAAATAAAGATGTACGCATCAATAAAATACTTAACATTGAAAAATTTAATTCGTTAGAGCAAATTATCTAAATCGGTACTTTAAAAGTACCGTCGGTACACGCAGATATAAAATATTCTCATATTACAAAATGACTACATGATATTTTTAACGGAGTTTTAACTCTTAAAAATTCTAAATAACCAGAGAACACTAATACTTTTTACATCACCAAATATCTATTTTAAAAATCATTAAATTTTTAAAATTTATTTACTTTTTTACACATAAAAGTAGGTGTTACACATAAAACCAAAATATCATGATATTCTCAGAGAAAGAGGTTTTCCCATTAATACAAAAAAATTAATTACACGTTATACATTTTGAGTTAGACTTTGATTGAATGTCTTTTACAGCACTGCATCCTGAGGTAGGAAAAAATGTATTTTCTGAACATGGACTGCACCCTTGGTCTTGTTTAGAATCTTGATCGTCTTCTTAAGAATCTAACGAAAATTCAATCAGTTTATTTTGTCAGGATCTCTTCATCTGAAGAATTATCTGTCGGCGCATCCACTACTTTCAGTTAGTATATTCTGCAATAGATTCAAAGTCACTTGAGGACTGAGCTTCTTTTTCCCAAACATTTTAACAAAAGGAAATAATAATAATAACATTTTGAAAACCTCTTATTACTGATAAATCTGAGTTAAAAAGAAATAAATTAAAATGCTGTTAATTTTTGAATAAAGAATAGAAATTTCATCTCATTGTGTGGCAAAAAAACAAACTCGGATTTAAAGTTTAAAATGTTTAAAGTAAAAAAAAATAAAAAAGCAAAAAAAAAATTAGTTTAACTAAAAAGAAATGTCAAAAGAAACATAATTGTATAACAATTTAGTAATGATGCTACAACACAACAAAAAACAAGTAATATAAAAAAAATTAAGTCAATTCCTACTTTGAATGGATGAATAGAAAGCATTTTATTAACGATTGAAAATTTAACTAATGCACATACGTATATATATATATATATATATATATATATATATATATATATATATATATATATATATATATATATATATATATATATATATATATATATATATATATATGTATATATATATGTATATATATATATATGTATATATATATATATGTATATATATATGTATATATATATGTATATATATATATGTATATATATATATATGTATATATATATATATGTATATATATATATATGTATATATAGTATATGTATGTGTGTGTATATATATTTATATATATTTATATATATATATGTATATATATATATGTGTGTGTGTGTATATATATTTATATATATATATGTATATATATATATGTGTGTGTATATTTATATATATATATATATATATATGCATATATATATGTGTGTGTGTGTGTATATATATTTATATATATATATATACATGTGTGTGTTTATATATATTTATATATATATATATATATGTATATATATATATATGTGTGTGTATATTTATATATATATATATATATATATATATATATATATATATATATATATATATATATATATATATATATATATATATATATATATATATATATACTGCTCAAAATAATTAAAGAATATTGCGGTTTTTAGGTGGATCTTGTGGCTGGGAAACTTTTAGCTAATTGATACATGGTCGAAATACGTAGCAGGTTATATGAGAATTAATTACACATGTTTGGCAGAAAAAATTGCATTTTATTCGCATTTGCGTACAAAAGAAAAAAAACACAATTTGTGCATATGAGAAAAAAAGAATAAGAAAGAGTGTTTTCTTCAAAGGAAATCCTTTTCAGTAGGGGCTATGGTTTCCACGGACGGCCAGCAACGTTGAGCACCTATGAGGCATGGAGGCATAAGGCTATTAATCACGAGTTGTGTTATTTTGTTCCACTCTTCCAGAAGAGCTCTTTCCAGTTCTTGGAGAAATTGTGGGGGGGTAGTTGGCGGCCAGCAACTCGTCTTCCTAGAGCGTCCCAAACGTGCTCTGTATGATTCATGTCTGGAAAACACGCTGGCCATTCCATTAGTACGTTTGCTTCCTCGAAAAGGAAATCCTCCACCAGGTTAGCATCGATGTGTCCTGCAGTTATCGTCCATTAAAGTGAAGTCATCTCCGATTGCTGCAGCATAAGGAGACTACAATAGGTCTGAGGATCTCATCCCTATATCGACGAGTAGTCAGAGATCCAAC
>BMAU01007139.1:0-15922 GCA_019973935.1 Trichonephila clavipes | reverse complement strand
AGAGCAATAATATATAATCACTGTTCTTATACAGAATAACAGAGCAATATTATTTAGAATAAACAACACTTATCTGTTCACAGGTTTTCTGGATGGAAACATTATTTATTCGCAGGGTTGCGAATCTTGTTGTCGGGTGACAACACTTCAATACCTAAACGTAAGTGGAAAAAGCGAGAAAAAATCGGGAAATGTGGTTGGATCGGCTGGACGTTTGTCGCCAGATTTGTAACGGTTCACTTACGTCATTACTGGGTAAACCAAAGTAATCGACAGATACAATGCATACGATATGAAATAAAACAAAAACCAGCTTTATTGAACGCATAGTATCGTGACTCACATGATGGTCTATCCAACAGGAAAAACAACAAGCAGATGTTCCTCAATATAGTATATGCCCTCCCTTCACTGCAATGATTGCTCCGCACCGTCTCCGCATACTCAGAATCAGCTGGTGCAACATTTCTTGCGGTAGGAGTGCCCATTCTTCAATCAGCATCTGTTTGAGTTGTTGGGTGTTCTCCAGATAAAACACGGCAAGAGGTGACAGGATACAAGAGGCGGATCCCTCCATCACGGCTCTCGGGACCGGAAAGGAAGAAGACTAGAAAGGTAGACGCACAAAAGTTAACTGTCGTCATCAGTTACTTCCACCAGGCCATTGAAGAAAAGATTTAGAAAATCCAAAGAGTCGCTTCAGCAAGGAAGATCAAGCCCTTACAACTGAAGTTCCAGAAGTAAAGTCACCAAGGAAGCTAATTCTAGACCTTCAGGAAGAGCAGTGAAAGCCCAAAGGTGACCAATCTGGTCCACAAGAGAACCATTTAGGAGACCAAGCTCACACAACCAACGTGGCACTTTAAACAACAAGGTCGTCCAATACCGGAGCAAAGGAACGGAAGATCCAGTTCTCATATTCCTGGACAACAGTCCAGACAGCATGATCGTCAAGAGCCTAATGGTTTTTCAGCGAGTTGGAGGTCCGAATCACTTGAAATCCATATTGGAGATGTCAAGGTAAGAAGAAAGGAGCTTTAGCCAGATTGTTTTGTTTTATTATTTTTTTTACTGACAGGCAGTCAGGTGAATTTTTAAAAGAAGCAAGTCTTATTTTGTTAAAGATTTATTGTACAAAAGTGGTGCAATTTTCTAGTTGTGTGAAAAATGAACCTTTGTATGAGTAAATTTATTTCAAAGTGTAGAAAGCAATTCTATGAATTTATTTGTTTACTACTTATTGAGACTTACCTAAGATGCGAGAATTCCTTGTATCGTTTGTTTACAATGAATGTTGTGGAATGGTGTATAATTGTTCATGTATCCCTGTATTGATGGATATTAGTATGTAACTGGTTTTGGGAACGCGGCGTAGATTGGAAATTAACCATAACACTAGCAGCTCTGTGTGATTAGAAGGGAGTTATTTTCGAGAAACCAAATGGTGTGTTAATATGTTTAGAAATAACTGTCATTTAGCATATGTGTACAAATTCAATGTGGTCTGTATATGTAAAGTGTTGAAAATTTTTTTGTACGTCCATTGATCCAGTTCTCATTTCAGGGTGGCTGACCCTGACATTTTGAAGAATTTTTTTCTGATGTTGTGAAGGTAGAGAAGGGGATAAAGAAAGAAGATTGCTTTGTTATAATTCCTAAGTTACGTGTTGTGTACGACCAGGTTTTCCCTTTCCTATATCGAAGGTTTTTCCTCGGTCCTCGCCCAAATGGGGTACACCTGCAATAATTAATGTACTGGGAGAAATTTTTGAATGACGTAAAAACAGTTGTAATAGTTTCGGGTAACAATGAAATTTATTGTAGTGTTGAGTAATGCTAATTTCGAGTTAAAAGATTTTGTGAAGTTTAAGAGCAAATTTTTTCAACGTAATTTCTGTTGGGTCATTAAGACCCTCAAATGAATCACATTTTCTTGAAGGGGATTGTAACAGACTTAACATGATTTTCTATTAATCCTTTTGGGGAATCTTTGGTGCCAGAAATTGAGTTATTTCACAGTGATCCTTCTCAAGATGAAACCTTGATTAACAAATTAGCTAGTATGTATATACTGGAGGTGTAGTAATCAAAAGAGAAGAAAAGAAAGCTGAGTTGCTGAATGGTATATATCACGATTTAGACGCGTGATTAGAAGGATGCGCTTTAGCAAGTAAAATAAATAAAAAAACTTAGAATTCTTAAGATAACTTTGAGTAAAGTTTAGCTATTAGGAATTCTTGCGCTTATTCATATAGGGTTTTGAACTATCGTTATATCACTCTAGATTTTCCCTCTATAGTTTACCTGTCTTACATTATTATATTTGGAAATATTATATTGGATTTCTCATGGCTAGTTTGGGTCATCAATCTTTACCCCCCTCCCGACATATTTAGGTCGAGTAGATGAGGAAATGTCTTCCCCATAAAGGAGGCCATTACAATTTTTTTGTGACATTATTTGAAACGAAGCACATGATTGCCAATTCAGCCCATAAGATATATGCGAAATTGGTATTGCCATCTTGGCGAGTTATCTGAACGTAGACAATTGTTGCTATACTATCTAAGTACAGATTTATCTTATTACAGTGTGCAGAAAGGCTATACTTTCATGGCCATACTTCGAAAACAATTTTGATAGTTCTAAAAAATCGTATTAAATTGATACTTCTTATAATAGTAAAGAGACAAGACAAGTCAAAGTAAGTTTTAATTCACAACACATTGATCTTCTGGTTTATAATACACATTTAATGAAACCATAGTTTTGTTTATTTGGATGAAAAAGAATGAGATATGTATCAGATTTTGTGATATTTAACCATATTAAATATATTTTAACCTCTTATGTATTAAAGATTTGTAGAGAAAATTTTGTTACTTATTATCCCAACAATGCCAACTTTCGAAATAATTCGCCAAGTTGGTGACCCTGATTTTCAATGTGTAGTGCACGCTAAATTGACACAACCATGTACTTGATTTCATATAATCTCTCCAATACGGTTGCTATAGTATGCAAGTACCAAAGATTAATACAGCTTTTTGGTACAAAAACTCCTGTATGCAAGTATTTTGTACATGAGCGGAAAGACGCAAGAATTCTATTCAGTCTGACAAACAGTAAGCCCGATGATAATAAAATAAGTTATTATTTTTCCAATTATAGATTTGCATTTCCTCACGCAGACCAAGGTTCTGATGTTTTTATTTCTACTGTATTAGCTAGAAAATAATATATTTACTGTCATAAATATTTTGTTAACATATGAAAGCATAGGTGAAGAATGTTTCATCTCCTTTGATAATGAGACGTTGAAATCTAATTCCTAATGCTGGCTCTCGATTTTTTCTCTATGGCGAAAAAGTGAGAGAACTGCATCTCAGAAAATTCTTTATTCATATTCAATTATACTTGGTATCTTTTATTATGAAGCTTTCTTTCATAGAATTACAAAAGCAGAAAAACAAGATAGGTAGAAGAAACCATCATGAAATGACTTTTTTTTTAAATTCAGGTTCGAGGGGTAAAGAGATAGCTTGTCGTTTTTAATATTTCAGTATTGAAATTAATGTTATAACTTGATATCGATACACTAGGAACAGAGTGTTGTTGTTGACAATCGTCAAGTTAAGCGATAATATTACAATATAGATACCGAACCTTTTAAATTTGGATATCTCTATGGTTGTCATCCATTATTTTTTATATTTAATTTTATTCTCTTTTGTAATTTTATTTAATTATTATTTATTATGTATTTTGATTGATATTATTATAATATATTAAAAAGGATTTTTTTTAATGATTTATATTGAGGTTAGTATACTTAATAGTTTCACACAGTTTCAGACGGTTTTAAGTAGATTTTTTCACAAACTTAAACATTTCCATGCTTTTCATTGCCTATATTGCAGTTTGTTTTCTATCATTTATTCATAAATGGTAATTTCAAATATTATTGTTGAATACTGAGATCTTTTATTAAAAGAATACAAGGGCTACTCTTTCAATATTTTATGGACTAAAAGGATTACCAAATTCACACTTTCTTTGCTGTCTAATTCCCGTCATGTCATGTAGGGGAGCGATGCACGTTAAATCTGTCAAGAGCTCAAACATCCTCTTGCTAGTGTGGAGTTGTAGTTAGATGATTGGTTCCAGCTCAGTTGTTGTCCTCGTCACTTGACCATGGTTCTAAATTACGAGGTCTGTCGCCAAACGCCCTTGTGCAGCTGAACAGTGCTATGTTAATACTCTCACTCAGCAAGACATGCCTTCATGTGTACTAGTTAGAAAATCGTATTTTTTAAAACCTTTTACCTTGTTTCTAAATTATGAATGCTCTATTTTTATTTGCATTAATTTTTTGTAAGATCAGTATTTCTGGCAAAGAGATTGCACGCCGTATAGCAGTTAAAATCACACCGAGTTGCTGCCTCAGCGAGAAATGGCGAATAATCAATCTGTTAGACGACATCTGGATGCTTTTACCCGAGGTCGAATCATTGGGAAGTTGGAGGAAGGGCGCAGTGTGACAAGTGTTCCTGCAGAGTTTGGAATTGCTCACAGCATCGTTTCACGACTTTGGAGACAATTTCAAACTACAGGAACAGCTATCCGGGGGTTTAGTAGTGGTCGTCCACGAGGAACCACAACCGCAGATGACCGGTACATTGTCTTACAGGCCAGAAGAAACAGGCGACAGACAGCGGAAGAAATCGATGACTTTTTAACAGGCGACTGGACGACCGATTTCGCGTTTTACCGTGGCAAGACTGAACGGTGGTGGTGGTCTGTTTTTGCGCGACACTTCAACGTTGTGTACCTTTAACGTCTGCCCATCCGGAGAAGGCGTTCTCTACTGTGTGCCGGGAACACCGGAAATGGAGGGCAATGAATGGGGACCCGAGTACTCTTTACAGACGAGAGCAGATTCAGTTTGAGTAGCGAATTCTCATCGCATACTCATCTGGAGAGGAGAGTGGGGAGCGCAATCCACATCCCTCGAACATCATTGAAAAGGACAGGTATGGAGGTCGCCCGGTGTTCTCGTTTGAAAGGCATCATGCTTAGTCATTACAGACCTTCATCCTCGACGCAGGGTTCAGTCAACGGGACCCGTTATTGTAACGAGATTCTTCTTCCATATGTGTCTTTTTAGAGGCGCTATGGGTCTGCAGTTCCTTTTCATGGACGACAATGCACCATGTCATCGCACAGTAGCTTCAAACAGCTCTTAGAGAGTGAGGATATTGAGCGTATGGATTGGCGGCTTTGATCTCGGATCTCGATAATCCATCGACATATGTGGGTTTTTCCGAATGAATGCGCGGCAGCTCATTCCGCCGCAGCAGCGTTCATTTCGATTGGCGCTGCAGACGAATGGGCAGCAATGCCTCAACAACTCGATGACACCCTCATTCTCAGCATGGGCAGATGCTGTGAAACCCTGTGGTGATCTGGGGAGATCATATCCCCTACTAAAGATCCGGATGTTTCTTGCTGAACACCCATCACAGGGATGTTTCGGCCTTGAGTCGCATTGCGCTCCATGATACTTTTTCAATCAAGCTGCTTTTTACATCCTCTGATTTCTCTTTTGGTAAGTGTTGCTTATTACACACATGTCCTTACGTATTGAAGTCTTACGGTATTAAATATTGTTGATTTGGAAAGCTTTTTATTTACAAAGTTATATTGAAAAAACCGTCTCTCGTCCTTAATTTTTACACAGTGTATATATATATATATATATATGCTGCTGCTAACACTAACCTTATATATTTATTCTTTGCTCATATATATATATACATATATATATACTCTATATATATATCTGCTGCTATATCTCTCTATACTTATATATTTATATAGAAAATATTGAATTACAGGTGGACCTGCATATCATGAACTACTATCTTTACAAACTTTTCCTGGAACTAGTTTATAAGTATATATTATTGAGAAAGATGAATTGCTGTACAGAATTTTCTACTTTTAAGAACTTTTTAGGATTTGGCGACTTTTAGTTAAATAAAAGTCCGACTATATATTAAAAATTTTTAAAAGTGGTAATTATAAAATATTGAAAATTATAATGGCTTTTATTTTTAATATATATGTAATCAAAATTTGTATAGAGTTAAGAAAATTTTGGAATTTGAAAGAAAGTTAAATAATTAAGGACCATATATGTATAATTAAGAAATATTTATGGTTTTGAATTTGTTTGATTTTTAGTCTATATATGTAATATTGATAATTATCATTTTTTTTTTAAAAAGGATAAAAAAAGAACATTTGATGATGACAATTATTCTCACTTTTAGAAAGAAACTCATTTTAGGGGAAAAACTAATATAATACAACTAAAAATTTACCCGTATGGTCTTATTATGTACTGTAATGTGTACAAGTTGTCTTTTTTGTAGAATTTCATTTTGTATGAGTTATTTGTCAATATAGGAAATATTCTCTTACGTTGACAATTGAAATATTTTATTAATTTTTAAAAGTACAATAATATACTTCTACTCTATAAAAAGCTATTGCTATTAAAATGTGTGTGTTCATATTTGAATATATTTTTATTAATTAAAAAATTCACACAAACATTTTCATAATTAAATATTTTTTCCTCATCACCAGAAATGTTTGCTTGATACATGATTAAAAATGCTGCAAAACTTTGTAAGGAGAAACAGAAAACACAAAGCATCTAATGAAACAATTTATCCTCTAACCATTATTGCATTAAAATTTTGCTAAAGAAAATGTACGATTACTTTTCCCATTCATTTTATCATACATAAAAGTAAAATTTAAAAACAAATGAACATATTATTCCAAATGGTTTTTCTCAACCTTACTATTATTGCGAGTCTTCATTTCGAACCACATTATTCATTTCTAACAAAAATTAAATTTCTTTAATGTTGTAAAATCATTTTTTTCCTTTAATTTAAATTTCATTGTATGCATTCATTGTATGTCCATGAGATCCTGACTTTTTACAAATGTTTGTACGGAGACATGTTTGCAAAAACGTTACTAGTAATACTTTTCAAGTAAATATGGATACTTTTCTCAGATTTCTTCAGGGATTAATTCCCTATAACTGAGAAGTTCTTCCCTTTAACTGAGAAATTTTTCCCTCTTTCAAAGAGCGAATTCCTCTTTACCTCCCTAGCTCTAAAATAGATTTCTCCACTTTTCCCGCGATGCAGACACTAGTGGAAATGAGGATTCTGCAAATCTTCCAATCACTAAGAAAGTACACACCCCACAGCAACCCCACTATCTGTGCCCAAAATAGATTCCGAACGCCTCCCCATCCCTACACTCTACGGCTACCCTGTTCATGCGTTTCCCCTCCTCGTCAGCTGATTTCAAGGTCTTTTGACCGTTTCTTCTTCAAAACAAAAAAATCAGCGTTGCCTTTCTTTCGTTGCAACGAAGACCCCCCTCTTCTAACAACTACAATCGTTGATCTAACATTTCTACTTTAGGAACAAAGAGCTATAGGTTTCATTTAGATAGTTCTCTTGGAAAGAAAAGTTCCATGCATTCAAAAGAACCAAAAACTTAAAAGTTTAAAACAGCTTGCGCATAGCCTACAGAAAATTCTGGAAAAAAAATATTTTTCATAAATTACTTACTGAGATCACCGAATTTATACGTAAGTCGACCCTGTACTGAAGCTTTTACAGAGTTCCAAAAATTCTCGTCTTTTACACGTATATGTGGTAAATTATATAGTACACAAATAAGTGGTAAATTACGATATCATCAACGAGTCTGTTATAAAAACAAGTATGAAAGTAAACAAAAATCACATGCAACCACGTATTACAGGAAGTCACACACTAAAATGGGATAAGAAACAACACAACATACTAAAATTGTACTTCATATGCTTACGAACTAATCCGCACACACATTTATGCTTTTCATCAGATAAAGACTTTTTATGTATCAAATTTTAATCCTTTTAAAAATAACTTAATCATCATGGATTATCCACACTATGAATTTGTGTAATGTAATAAAGAGTAATTTGCAATGTATTATTATTTCTTTGTCCGAAATCTATTTCGAAACAAATCAAATAAAAAAAAGTAAAAATAAAGGTCCTCCTATAAAAATAAAAGTAAAAATTATTTTCTCAAACCTCGATTGAAGATACATCCTAACTAATAATATTTTGAATAGATAAAAATTGAAACTATTACAATTGATATAAGTTGTTTAATAGGAGGCAGTGAAATTTTTGTCGTATTTTTATGAGTTCTGGAAATAGTAACATTAATTTGTGGAATGGGGTTGAAAATGATAACAAAGTATTTATGACAAACATATCAAGAAAATTTATTACTTTAAGAGAAATTCCTGCAGTGAATTAACGAATCCAAATGTAACCGAGCATAATAATAATCAAATAATAATTGACATATTTTCACACTCACGTAAATTCCATTTAGGATTATCAATATTTAGTTTTAATGTCTGTAATATTGTTATATATAAGAAGCCCAGTGGCAGAGTGGTTAGTGCATTGCGCTTCCAAACCACAGGTACGAGGTTCAAACCTTGGACTGTGCAAAATTGATTCAACATTTAATCTCTTCAGTGGATCGATGAATGAGAACCAATCATGCTTGGGAACTTAACATTGGGGATTCCGCGTCAGACTTACTACCTGACCGGAACATCTGCTCATGCGACTCTGGGCACAAGGTCGAGTATATTGAGTTGGGCACAGTAGGCCTTGGCCTTCATAGGTAGCACCACTGAGTTAAGTTAACATATGTAATATATATATATATATATATATATTAGAGCATATAAAAGCAAAAATATATTATTTAATGTAGATAAAAATAGACTACATTTCCTATTAAAAGCATTAACTTAAATAACAATTAATTCTGAATACTTTACATATAAGTACAGGATTGTACTACCGTGAAGGTATTTAGTAGATTTTTATTGGGTAAGCTGTACCATCCACCAGTGCCAAGGGGGCCCGTAGATGTGAGCATAGGGTACGAAATGAGTTTAAAACGCTCCTATTTTACCTCATGTGCCTAATTCACCAATAACAACTATATTGCCGTAGATTTTCATGAAACTTCAAGTAAACTTAATAGATTTTAACAGCAATTAAATTTATGACACTTTTGGTTAACATTTTTGTTTATAAAATGATGTAAGGTTAAATTTATTATTACTATTATGGCTTTAAAACTACAAAATGATGTTTATAAGTATTCATTAATTGTGTTATATAAAATAATTTTTTGTTAAAAACACAGTATATTTCTCGACAATGTTTTTTATTCTGGTTGTCATTTCAAATTTCTTTTTGGAGGGTGAAATATATAAAATATATAGGTATTAATTTTCTATAATGCGTTAAATATTACTTTTTTCTAAATAACATATAGTGTTTATGAATTTATATGTTTATGTGACCTCTAATGTATATTAATTGATAAATCTCTATTTAACGAATTTTCCATAAAATAACTTTTTGGGGGGGGAGGGGAGATTCAATGCCTTCTCTAAATAGGGGATCGACTGTTTATTGATTATATTGCCTATTGACCAAATTGGAAAAATACATACCGTATGTTCCAAAACACACACACAAGGACTGTACAATCATTTTACAATATGAACTACTCATATACAGAAAAGTATATTAAGATGTAATTACTTCTTATTCAATTACTTAGAAATCATCAATGGGATAATTATTTTCCCAGACTTGTGTAACTGTGATTAATAGCACGGCTATGTAAGATCTCGTCAATTAAAAAATCACAGCGAAAGAGACTTTTCTTTTAAAGCGTGATGTTAATAAACAATCTATCGAAACAACCTTTGATTTTGAATTTCCGCCATTGAGAAAACAAAAACTTCTTTTCAAACATTCATTTTCTTAATTACGTGCATATTAGTTCCAAGATAAGGAGCATACTTCATTCAGAAATCCTTATATAAGCGAAAATTTTCTCATACAAATAAAAGTAAAGTACGATTATGCACTTAATACCGAAAAAATATCCAAATATGCTTTTTATGTGAAACAGTTCTTCTAAAATTATGTTGGAGAATTTTTTTTTAAAATTGAAGCTGATAAATATATTGAATGCTCATTTCAAAAAATAAATTCTCCATTAACTTAGATCGAAAATAAAATTGGTTTATAAAAAAATGTGTGTGTGTGTGTGGCCTCATTTTTCAAATAAACAAAATGAAATAAATTAGCAACAATGTTGTACAGAAACCTTCCAATGAAAAGAATTCCTTTACAAAAGATTTGTAGTAATTTTTTTCACTTCATGTGGTAACATCATTTTGAGAATAATCACCAATGTGAAGCTTGTTCGTTAAAAAATGATTCAGCAGCATTATTTCATTAGTAAAATTAATACTGCACATGTTCGTTTAAATCAATTAATGCAAATTTTATGAGAAAATTGTCTTTAAAAAATCCCAGTTGTAAAAGATATGTAATCTATATAAACATTATAAAACATATTATATAAACATTATAAAAGTATTCAGAAATACATAGAACAGCAAATTAATTCAAAATGTGGTTCACTTTTTCTTCATATTTCAATTACTTAAAAAATTACTGATTTAAGAAAATTAAGAAGACTATTCTAAAATATTCGAAAATATTTGCAACTTACCCCAAATAGGAATGAATTAGAATACACGTGCTTGGAATTGTCCCTGGACGAATTGCTACTGAATGCGAATATAGGAAAACGTGTAGAACATCAGAAACTATCAATATCAAAATATAATCACGAAAAAATCGGAAAACGTGTAGAACATCAGAAGCTATCGACGTGTACCGACTACTACTATATTCTGTTTCACCTCAAGTTGGCAACGTTGGGAAAGTTAGGGAACGTAACAATCCGCTGGAAAAAGTAGTTAAAACTTGTTCTTGGATTTAATTCAACGCAAATGCACAGAAAATTGTTAAAAAGTATCATGTATTATAGAAATGGTATAAGTTTAAAGATATATTTTAAGTTAATCACATCTTGAAAGCATTTACTCTTTAATACCTGTGAACGAATACAGTAGAAAACAACTACTTTACTTCTGGCTGACAACATCGATATTTGGCTGAAAAAACCGGTTTTCAAGATTACATTCTTCGGAAGTATTCGCGCCAAATCAACGCTATTCGCTTTGTGACTTAGATTCGTTCTTACGTAATATTTTTACATCTCGTGCAACTATCTTAAATCTTGTCGTTTTTTTGAAATTTTAAACATGTCTGAGATAGAAATGTCACCAACCTCGCTGTATACACCATCGAAGCGAGGAATATCTGTCAGAAGAAAAACATAGCTGAAAAACATTCTGAATGTTTATTCTCGACTTCGAGAAGAAAACCCGCAAGAATCCATCAGAACGAAACGAAAATTAGATGACGCGGGTGTTAGCGAAATAAATCGCTTATACCCAGAATCACAGAGAAAGGTTAAAAAAAGAAAGACTGATATCTGAATTCACTCCCCGCAGGAGGAGGGTGGAGGAAGAGAGCGGCCGACGAGGATGAAACTGGAGTGACGTCACGAGGGCGAGAAGGGAAGAGGGCAGGAAGGAAGGGCTTGGCAGCCCCAAAACGCGTTCGAGGAGCACCAAAAACGCAGTGGGAAGGAGAATGCAGCTATTTTTTTTTAAATGAATGAAACGGAATGAAAAGAAAAAAGTCTGCAAATATAAACTTACAGACGATACAGCAGGTGGAATGAAGCTGGAGGCAGCTTTAAGAATGATCTCAGTTCTGATGAGAGGCAAATGTGTTTGAATATTGAGAAGGGTAGCAATTAAGTGTTTTTGTTGTGATTACGGCGGTTTCAAGGACAGATTCCATTTTGTAGTTTTGTAAGCAAAATTTAGTTTAGAGTGAGGATACGTTAATAGTGTTTGTGTTTTAATTACTAGATTGTCGTGATTTTGGACAGAAGTAAAAACATTTCTACAAGTTCTACTGATGTAGTTATCGATCGGCTCCATGTGTAACTCGTCATGTATGACACTATTTCTAACGTACCAAGGTGCGTTAGTACTGATTCTAAGAATTTTATTTTGAATGACTTGGATGCGTTTTGTATGGGTTGGGTCCGCTGTCCCCCAAACGGGGGACCAGTAAGTTATCGGAATCCATCAGTGGAATTGTAAGAAAGGTTTCTGAACTGACTGGCGTTTCGAAGAGAACTGTTTTTCGTTTGAAGAAGGAAAAGAAGACATTGAGTGCTTTAAGTTCTCCTGGTAAAAAACGACCCGGTGCCATACGACAGCGAAGAAGGCTGGTGAAATATGACAACTTCCCATAATCGTGCATTCGGAGAAAAATTCATGGCTTTTTCCTTAAGAATGAGATTCCTACGTTATCCAAAGTTCTGAAGGAAATAAATGATGACGCTGAGGCTTTTTCAAAGGACATTAGCCGGTCAATATTGTACCAATTACTAAAGGACATGGGACACAACCACCAAAACCAGTTATGAAGCATCATCTTCATTATTTGGATGAGACAGTTGAAGGATATTTGTCTGTGGTAATACACAACCATCAAAAGTCTAAAGCAAGCTTCTAATTTAACAGGAAGGAGGCTTATAATAACTCATATTGGAAGCAAAGAAGGATTTGTTCGGGATGCGGCAAATATTTTTATTGGGAAAAAATCTGGGGACTAACATGGAGAAAAAGACGGTAATCATTTTGAAAAATAGTTTGAAACTGCCATGCCAAAATTGAAGCCCCAAAGCTTTATTATAATGGACAATGCCCCCTACCATTCAGAGAAAAAAAGAGAAAGTTCCAACAAGTTCTTGGAAAAAAAGTGCAATTCATGAGTGGTTGACAGAAAAGAAAGTGACAAGGAATACAGTTTTAATAAAAATTGAACTTCTGCAAAAGTAAATAAATAATGCATTTGTATAATGGTTACACAGAGGAAGAAATTGCTGAAAAGTTGGCCATAAAATTTTAAAATTACCTCCTTATCACTGCGAGCTCAATCCAATTGAGATGATTTAGAGTTAATTAAAAGGTTACGTCGCAAAAGAAAATAAAACATTTAAACTCAACCAAATAAATGAACTTGTAACAAAGGGAATAGATAACGTCTCAACTCAAAATTGGATAAATTGCATCAACCATGTAATTAAAAAAGAGAAAGAGAAATGTGGGAAATTGATGAACTTGTTGATGAAATTTAGGAAAATCAGAATTTCATTATATCTGTGAACAGTGACTCTTCGGAAAGCGATTCAGAAATAATGAGTGCTGATGACTTGTAAAAGTATTATCATCAAAGTTCTTCCGTTAGCATGGTATAGTAGCTTGGAGAGAATTGTCCCTTTAAAAAATTTTTATGGAACCTTTTTACACCAAAAACAGTTCTAAATATCAAAATATATAATTTTTCTATTAAATTATGATAATAAATCATTTTTTTAAAAAATGAGCTGAATATATAAACTTTGCATATAATGTTAGTAACATAATTTTTGAAATATGCTTCGAGATATTATTCCACATAAACTGTAAATTTTATAGAAGATAATAAGTTTTAATATTGATAAATTTTTGAAATTGACCCCCAAATTATATTATGTGGTTTCTGTATATCTGAAGCTAACGCACATAAACGGCATTTACATGTAATGTGAATAATAATTACAAACTTATTTAAAACAGTAATAATGGAAAAAAGATGATTAACCCTCTGAGTGGATGACCCGCTAATTGAATTTCACTTCGAAAGCGGTCTACTTTTTCAAAGCTAGTAGTAGCGAAAACGTTTCAGATAAATTTCGCGAACTGCTTCAAAAACGCTCAGCAGTTTAATGCCTTCCCCTGTTAAAACTGCAGGAGGTCCTGAAATGGTTTTGCAGGGGATGATTTTATTGCTTTTCGGTCTCTGTGTTGTTCGAAACGGGAGGTTTCTCATTCACAGCTGTGGCCCAGGGCGAGGATTGTGAAATGGAAATTTTCTCCACTTCACGGCCAACAGAAACTTCACCCAATTTATTGCAAATATATATTTCATATATTTGGAAAATTTGCTCAATTTCTGATCTAAAAACCAATTAGGTTTTAAGAAATTTTAATTTTCTAAGTTTTGATTTTAAATTCGGTTTCATTTTAAAGCATTTTTGAATTCCTAGATTGAATTAATTAAAAATATTTTTTTTAACACAATCCATTATTTCGTGTGAAATGTCTATTAACTGCAATTTTAATTTCTAAAATCCTTTCTGTTTGCTTATGTTTTTAAGTTTTTGAGTTTTCTCACATTTATTTAATTAAGATTGATTAAAGACCAATTTATTTTTTGACACATAGTTTATATAATTTAAAAGCTCTTTACTTTGTTTTCATTATTTTTTTTTCTTTTGAAAAATGCCATGACCAAAATGTACGCAGGCTACTGTGATAAATAATAGTTGAAAGGTATGGAATATGACTGAAAATGGTAAATCTAAAATCCAGCTTTCAGGTGATATTACAATTAGACTACAGAATGCAAATGTTGCAGAATGAACTAAATATTTCCCTGACACGTACCACAAATTACATTATAATAAATATATTGTAGTACTTTATTACAGTATTTTAAAGTCATGCAACAAAAACTTAAACTTGCTTACCTGCCACGATGGGGAACTGAGAAAAAAAATTATTATTTACAATCTTGGTGGTTTCTGGATTACGTTTGTATCACTACTATTTTCTGTATAAATATTTTGAATTTAAAACTCTTGAGAATATATAAGATTCTGATAAAACGGAATAATTGGTCAAATTTATACAATTGTTGTCAATATTATGTCAAAGAAAATTTTGAATTAGAAAAGATATTTTCAGTCATATTTATTTGAAGTAGAATTTTCATGTAGAACATAAGTTGGATAGTAACATATTAAAAAATTAAAGCTTTACAGGCATTGGAATTTATTTTATGCCTTTACAAATTTTAAATATGTTTTTCTCAGATTTTTAATTTTGAAGACAAGAGTGTGTTGTAATCCCTAAGGCGTTTTTCCTGTTCAAGATAGAGTCTTGAAATATCTTGTAAATGTTCCCTTACATATGTTCTATAAAAGTTCATATGGATTTAGGTCTGAGAGCTCTAGTTATTTTTTAAAAATATCTTAATGTTAATATTTAAAAAAAACTGGGTTTTTTTCCAGTTTTATAGCCTTAAAAATAATTATTAAAATTCAGCAAAGTGATATATTTTAAATTTTATACTTTTTGTTTCCAATAATCTCAGAAATATACATTACTTACAATAATTAAATATTTTTAATAATTGACCTGATTAAATACAATAATTAAATAATTTTAATAATAACCCTGACACGTACCACAAACTACATTATAATAAATATATTGTAGTACTTTATTACAGTATTTTAAAGTCATGCAACAAAAACTTAAACTTGCTTACCTGCCACGATGGGGAACTGAGAAAAAAAATTATTATTTACAATCTTGGTGGTTTCTGGATTACGTTTGTATCACTACTATTTTCTGTATAAATATTTTGAATTTAAAACTCTTGAGAATATATAAGATTCTGATAAAACGGAATAATTGGTCAAATTTATACAATTGTTGTCAATATTATGTCAAAGAAAATTTTGAATTAGAAAAGATATTTTCAGTCATATTTATTTGAAGTAGAATTTTCATGTAGAACATAAGTTGGATAGTAACATATTAAAAAATTAAAGCTTTACAGGCATTGGAATTTATTTTATGCCTTTACAAATTTTAAATATGTTTTTCTCAGATTTTTAATTTTGAAGACAAGAGTGTGTTGTAATCCCTAAGGCGTTTTTCCTGTTCAAGATAGAGTCTTGAAATA
>BMAU01007137.1:0-14130 GCA_019973935.1 Trichonephila clavipes | reverse complement strand
ATTGCTCCCACCAAGAATCTTCAGTTATAAACATAACATCCTATAGCAAGTATTTTGGTACACGCATGTTTTATATTTAGAATGTGTAATACCTTTTCATTCCCATTCAATAGGTTCCCTGACAATGCTGAACTGGATATATCACACGTTGTAGAAATGATGATTCTTGATCCAGCCCCATTCATCTTTTTACAATTTAAAATTGACACACATACTAAAATATTTACAAAATTTAAACTTAAAAATTAAAAGAATACTATTTATGCATGACCTGGAAACCGTCTGAAAGCGCAGTTGCTTACAGTACCATCTCACCTCGAAGCTGATAAAGTCTAAGTGCCAAGTTTTTTCGTGCAACCGCTCATTTCTCACTTTCGTGTTCTTTGTTCCACGCGTCATTTTTTCTCTATTTCTTACATTCGGTGCTCTTCTAACTCATTTACCTTTCTAGTGCTTTTCGCGACGGCAGCACGCCTTAATCACCACGACTGAATATACTGCCTTACGTATTACTATAAGGTAAGGTGGGGTAGTCAAACATCTGCGCAAATGTGTTAATTACAAGATCTTACTATGTAGTAAGAAAGTTGAAATGTAGTTTAGTAATGTAGTAAGAAAGATAATTCATTATGTAAATCATACAGCCATGAAAGGAACAATAGACTATTACTTACTTCGAAAATGTCTATTGGAAAAAAGAACTGTCTTCTGAATGTTACATTTAGTTTTGAAAATCGGTACAATACATAAAAAAGTTATATATAAAATTGCACATTACGTACGGGGTGTAACTAAACCCTGCAGTAAAACTTTAAGGGGTGATAGCACACATCTAGACAAACAATAGTAAATAGGAAACTTAGGGTCCCAAACGTCTTCCGAAGGCGATAGGTAACTTTTAAAGCTTAGGGCCCGAAATTTCAAATGATTATAGAAAACGGAAAATGTGTCGATCCATTGGCGATTTTTGCTAAAACTATTCTTTTGTCAGTATTTTTGAAAAATAAAATTTAAAGATGAAGCTAAAAATATGTCGCTAGAGGGCTTTTTAGACTTTGGAGTAACGAAAAACTATTTTTACTGTTATTATTTGTATCAAATTAAATGCTTCCAAAAGCTTAGACTTACACTCTAATTTTGAGTTCAAAATTTGTTTCTTTGTTGGTGGTTAAGCAGAGCAAACTCAATCCGTGTTCAGGAGGGGAAATTTTGAACTCACCTTACTTTCCTGAACACAGTTCAGTTATTCAGTCGTAGACTAGGCAGCAGCTACTACCCACTAAACGTAAAATAAACGAGAGAGGGATGACAAAATTAAATAAAAAGTTATTCATGGCAGACATGAGCAATTTCTCCAAGCAAAATACTGATTATGCAAACCACCGATTTGCATGCAAAGTGTAGTACACAAGGATTTAACTGTATGGTGCTATCTATATGTAAGGTGATAAAGTTCAACTGCAAGGTGTTCCAGCCAACATAAAGTCTCTTATGTGGTTCAAATATGACGGAACGCCTGCACATTTCAGCGCAGATGAGAACTGCATTGATACAACATATTCAGGGAAATGATTGAATGGTGGTTCCATAAATTGGCCTGCACGCTCGCCTGATCTCTTCTGCTCTGCCCAGATTTCTTCCTCTGGGGCAATATGAATATCTTGTTTTACTCAAGCCCCGTCGACCAACGAGGCCCTGGTTGCGAGTGGATTGCCGTCGTAGCAGGCGATATCCGGGAGATACCGGGGTATTTGTAATGTTCGGGACAGTACCCAACACTGGTGGTTTGAAGCCTGCATCTTTCCTTGGTCGGCGCCTTTCGAGCAATTTTTGTGATTCCGCAAGAAAATCTTGCGAGTACCATTTTCTACGAGTCACCATTCATTCATAATACCGCTACGTGAGTACATCAAATTGTTTTTTTATTTTGAGCAGAGAAGTTACCCATGTCTATTATGAATATTTTTTTTAAAATTTTGTCATCCTTCTCGTTTATTTTACGTTCAGTGGGTAGTAGTTGCTGCCTGGTCTGCGACCAAGCATAGAAGATCGTAAATAACTGAACTACGTTGGAAGTGGGAGGTGAAATCAAATTTCACCCTCCTGAACGCAATTCTGCTTTTGCGCTACTTATCCACCTCCAACTATTCAAATTTGAGCTCAAAATTAAAATTAATTCTATGCTTTTGAAAGCATTTAATGTGATACAAAAATAACGGTAAAAATAGTTGTTCGTTA
Organism: Trichonephila clavipes; assembly: GCA_019973935.1. Taxonomy (NCBI): domain Eukaryota; kingdom Metazoa; phylum Arthropoda; class Arachnida; order Araneae; family Nephilidae; genus Trichonephila; species Trichonephila clavipes. The sequence continues at coordinate 11,892 of BMAU01007137.1, read as the reverse complement.
CCCACAATCTAAAGCTCCCTTTATCGACATTTTTTTTAGATTCATTTTTAAAATTTATTTATCAAGAAAAAATACTTACAAAAAAAGAATAATTTCAGCGAAAGTCGCTAACGAGTCGACCCATTTTTCCGTTTTTTATAATCATTTGAAATTTTGGACCCTAAACTTAAATGACACCTCTCTCCTTCTCGAAAACGTTTAGACCCTAAGTTTCCTATTTACAATTGTTTGTCTTGATGAGTACTATCACCCTAAACTTTAAAGCAGAGTTTAATTACACCCTGTATATCAATGGCTGTTAATTTAGATAATAAAGCAAAGCATTGTTGAGAAACAATGACTTATATTCCAACTATATATATACGCATTATTTTTTTTCTCTCTCTTTTGGTTCTTCATACCTATATAAAACTTTAAAAAAACATTTTTCTATCTTTTAGAGTTGTAGACAGAGATACGTGGAAATTAAAATCGATGGCAGAGATGAAATAATTACTATCTGCCCTGGACAAAGCAAATGGGATCCTGTCGTTGCTTTTAGTGATATTACAGTAACATATTACGGCCGTAGCCCTCCAAATGCTTTCGAATTAAGGTATAGTGGAGGTATGTACAAACATTTCGTTCTTCGAAAATTAATGAAGTGTCTGTTCCACGATATAATGATAAAAAAAAGAATTTGAATCAATATACACACACACACACACACACATATATATATATATATATATATATATATATATATATATATATATATATATATATATTATTTTCTAATTATTTGTCGTAGTTAGAAAAATTTCATAAACTGTTATTATCTCTTAAGCAGAACAAAATTTGTGTCATAAATTACAATATGATAAAAAAACTTTTTTCATTACTTATGTGAAATGAAAAAAAGAACTTAAGTTGATATCTTGCAAAAACTCTTCCTGATGGAACCTTGCTTTTAAATGTATCGAAGGGGAAGGCCAGATCTTTCTACGAATACTTCCCCTACTTGTTCTCTAATGCAAAAACACAATCCTTAGAAATTTTCTAAACTTTATGATAATAAATTTTAAAAAAGCATGCATTTTAGAAAAGAATTGGATTAGGGAAATAAATTTTTGTTTAAAATGTAATTCCCATAGAAATTAGAGCAAAAATTGAAGTATTTAAGCTATCTTTTGAACTTTTCCTTTCACTTTGAATATTTCACATCCTAATAAATTTCAATGAAGATTTCATATACTTAAATTGATGATATTAATTCTGAACACTGGTGTACAAAATTTAAGAAAGATGTGGTTTTTTTCCAAACTACACGAAAATCATCTGAAGGACATGGAATTCAAAAATGACAGACAGTATTTTGTTCTTAAACGATGACGACAGCATAGTTGAGTCAAAGGCTTTGTTGAAATTTCAGTATCGTTTTAACGAGTTCTGTATATATATTTGAGGTTCTTCAACTAATCCTTTTGGGGAAACTGTTCTTTAACTGTAATTTTCATTTAAAACCACTTTCCGTAGAAATTACTGATTTTATGCAAAATGTAAATACTATTTTACACAATGACGTTGGGGTGTGAGAGAGGATAACGGGAGAAATCTAAGAATAGTAGAAAATGTATTGCTACTGGAAAGTCACCTCGATCTAAAATTAGTATTCCCTCTTAGAATCCACCACTAGTTGTGGAAGAAAATAGCATTAACTGCACTATGTGCGCGCGAGCAATCGTGTTCGAGAAGAATTGTTATAAGAAGCTCCGACTTAAGTTAAGTCGTTTTGAATAATATTATAAGTTAGATCAGTGCTTCTCTCTCTCTCAAACTTTCAAAATTGAAGACCCAATTTTGAATCATAATTTTTATTTCACCCCCTCCCCTCCGGTACAACAATAATGTATTTACTGCAATAAAGTGCACTTTGACACTAAGGCTACATTACTATCTTAATTATAAACCGTATAAGTATTAAATGTCGTATATGTTACTTTTAAGTAATATACACATCTCATTTTAAGAAAATTATATAAAATTATATATTACTTATTATTGAGTTATTTTTCTTTCTCTAATTTTTAAATTGGAACAGATCACAAAATGATATATTTAAAGATTTATTTCCTTCAGTATCCATTTCTAAAAGTACAAATGTCATTAGAAAAGTAATATTGTCTTTATTGCTCTCTATCATATCCATACCATATGGTATTATCAGGAACGTTTGCTTGAGTCTGGGCAACTTATCGGATGTCTGCCCAAAACATGTAAAAAAGCTTTTCCTCGTACAATTTCCGGTCAGTTTTGTTCGACTCGATACTTCTATAGCTACCAAGCCTAGCTTGAATGCACATTTTTTTAAATTTCCACCTTAATTGTAATTTACGGTAATTAAGTATGTACGGCAGTAGATTAAAACAAAACCATACATACATCTTAAGTCGTAAGCGAACATTCTACGTTAAAAAGAAGCAACAAGTACACAGACGAGCAAGGTTCCGAAAATTAAAACAAGGAAATATTCTCAAAAATACTTAAATTTTGGATTTACCACTACTGAAGTAAACGATGAAAAAAAAAAACCCTGCTCATTATGTGTTAACACTTACAAATCTGAAGAACATCATGTAACAGTTGTTTTTCAAAGCATGTAAAATAATGGAATTTTAAAAAAAGGAATTTAACAAGGAATTTTAAAAAAAGTAGTTTCTTGATGAGGATAACTTGGTAGTAAGTTACGAGTGGATTAGAGATCCATTTCAAAGTACTCCAGAAGGGCTCTCAACTGCCGAAGAAATCTTCATAGATTTAAAATCCAGTGAAAAATTAAAAGGCAATTTTTTGTAATAAATCGCTTTTTGAATTTTGGGTAGAGGTGTTTGATGAATTTTCTACACTAAAGGCAAAAGCCCTTCGTATACTATTAACATTTTCAACATCCTACCTTTGTTACGCCGGATTTTCTGCGGTGGCTGCTTTGAAGACAAAATATAGGTCTCAGCTAAATATAGAAAAATAACTCACACACACAGAGTGTCAATTTCTGATATTAAATCTTCCTGTGGAAAACTTTGCTCTACAAGACAAGCCCATGAAAGTCCCTAATAATTATTAAACTTGTTCTTACTTTAGTATTAAGGAATAAGTTATAAAATACCTTCTTCAGTACTGATACATTAAACGTGTATACTGGTTGAAATACCGGCTCTTTGCACGAGTTCATTTTTTAAAAAATGTGTGTGTGTGTGAAACATTATTCTTCCTATAATAGCTGAACTCTAAGGAGAGTAAAACCGCGTGCACGACATTGTATACAAAAATGTAAAATGATCTTTTTAGATGAATGCTTTTATTGTAAAAAGTTTTAAAAGAACTGTGTAATTTTAAACCTCACAGAATTAGCATTTAGAATTAATGTTAAATAATGAAAAAAAGACTAAAATTCCGATGAAGAATAAGTGTGTTACTTTTTAATATTTAAATTGAAAAGACTTCAAAATGTTTCTACCCAGGAGCAGGCACGAACTAGATACTAACGTTAATGGTAGTGTGGTGTGACTCAGCAACCCCAATCGCTTGTTTATAATTAATTTTACTGTACACGATAAAAATAGTAATTCCAGTGAAATATTTAATTAAGAGAAAGTATACTTACCGGCTGCCAAGGACTTTTCAGTTTTTATTTGATAATTTGAGAAAAAATCCAATACAACTGAACCAAAAAGATTCAAAGGTGCAAGACCTTAATAAAGGACACACATCAGAGACACTTTTCACTAATATTACAGGAATGTTGTTTGCGGGAAAAGCTGTCACACACATATTTAGTTCAAGTTATTGTAATTTTAATGAGCTTTGATGATCGAGTGAGTGAATATTAACGTCACACTGCTCAGCCATACGAGGGCTTTTTGAGATGGACCTCGTAATTTTGTACCATGGTCAAGTGACGAGGACGACATTTGAGCTGGTCTTTTTTAACTACCACACCACACTAATGAGAGGACATTTGGGCTATCGGCAGATTTAGCTTTCATCTCTACCCTACACGGCGGGTCTTTAGTGGTACTGGGCTCGAACTCGTGACACCTTTGGTGATGAACAAATATCATGTTGAACTTTTTATTTCTTGTGTCTTTTTGACAAGGCGAACTGAACCTTGTGGTACACTTATGGCTTTATATTTTAATTCATGGAGTTCTTTAGGAAGCATGTGAAAATTTTCCTTTCGTTTCCTGTTCATCGCGTTTCTCAATCATGAATAATATGCATTCTTTCAGCAGATTCTTCCTTTGCTTGATTAGTTTCGACTTTCTGCAATACAGATCACAGCCCCGTGTAAAAGTATATTCAGAATAAAAATATGGATATTCTAAAAATAATTGTCATTATGGTTTAATGTTTGAGAATACTCATAAAAATAAATCTTGGCCAAATAATCTTTCAAATCAATTAATCATTTTCCAAATATCATAAAACTCTTTATTATTTACAATTTCCCAAAAAGAAAAACAAACACATAAAATATGGCACGGATCTAATATAGAACTAACCGTACCAGTAAGTTGGAAGGTCAATCAGCAAATATATTTTGCTGCCAGGCTGAAAAGTGAATCAAGTTTTCCTTTTCTTTCTACAGCTAATGTACAATATTTCAGTAATAATAACAGTGAGAATTTTTTTTATCTTCGTAGAATTTTTCTCATGGTCTGGGTTTCGTTTTTTCTTTTAAAGAGTAATATTTTAGGTTTAAAGAGAAAAACGTTTTATAATAAAAAAATCTCTCTTTGAGAAATTACTGCAAATCAAACAAAATGTCTTTTTTAAAATAAGTTTTGGGATTAAAGACAGCTATTTGATGTAAATGCTAAAGATAGCTATGTATATTGCCAGATGATATACATAATTTACATCAATGTAAATGAGTATTTTTTATTATGGAAAAGAGTATTTTGTTTTACTTCATTCCAGCTATTTTTTTAAATCTTTTTATTTTCGGTATGATCGCGCCCCCTCAAGGGAGCGCTCCCCACATTTTGAGAAACACTGAGTTAGATTATGAATTGGGATTTAAGATTGCTCCCAGGTGTAAGCAATAAAGCTGTATACCATTCATAAACATTTAGATATAAATAAACGTATCTATTTTTAAGATTACGTCTAATCCTTTTCCGAGCCCCCCCCTCTCCTAACCACCCCCTATGCCTGCAATCTAATAATCGTGATATCGTTACGCTTGATTGTGTGTCCAAGAGGAAGAACAAGCAGATGTCGCTTAGTATGGGTAAGACCTCCCCTTACTGCAATGTTTACTTCCCAACATCTCTCTATACCAGCTTGTTCAACAGTTATGGAGGTAAGAATGTCCATTCTTCAATTTGCATCTAATTGGCATCTCGCTGAATGTTCTCATGCCACAAGTTGTTTTTGATTTAAATTAGGGTCAACGCTGGCCAATCTATTAAAGTAATAATTTTTCTTGTATTAGTTGCTAAACATCAGTAATCCAATGTGGCAGTGCATTGTAATTCATAAAAATGAAGTCTGGTTCTATAGCTCCTCGAAACAGACGCACATGGGAAATATTTACCTTCTTACGATATCGAACTCCTGTTAGAGAACCTCTGTCGAAAACGTGGAGCTTAGTTGGCTCGTTCAGCATAGTGCCTCTCCAGATGACAACTCCAGAACCAATGTAACGGTTTCTTTCCCTGATGTTCCCAGAATGAAACTTTGTCCCGACCTCTTTCACAGAGCAACTGGAGTTAAACATTCTTGTGGCGCTCAAAAGACTCTCAAAGACTCTTATTCGCATTAAGGACATAACTCCATTGATGAGATGTCCAGTTTTTGTGATCTTTACATCCCTCTAAACCAGTGCTTCTCAAACTTTGGATGCTTGCGACCCAATTTTTAATCATAATTTTCATGCCCCCCGTGTCATACAACACTAACGTACAGAATTCGATAATAATGTACTTTGACTCTAATTTTTCAATATGTCTTTAATTCTAAACCGTATCAAAATAAGTTTTGAACATGAATTTAACAAGCCCATGGAGTCATTAGTAATTATTAAACTTAGTAATGATGAATGATTGATCAAACACATATTGTAGTACTTATACATTTATGAGTATATTATATCATTGCAAATTTGTATTTTTTATTATCTCACAATAAATTTTGTTTTGATTTAATTTTAGTAAATATTTATAATTTTTTTAAAAAAAATCTATTATTTTCGATATGCTCGCGTCCTCCTTGTAGGATTATCACGCCCCCGTAGGGGGGCGCACCCCACAGTTTCAGAAACACTGCTCTAAACGGTACAGTCGGTGAACAACTTTCAAAGTTCAGGACGGCGGACGAATAGGCTTTCTTTGTGAAGTTGACAAGCCGCGGCATTTGTCACCCAGATGCTGTACACAGTTGCTAAGCAATGGTGCTGCTGACTGGTACCGGACTCTTTTTACCTGCAAAATTCTGGGTCGGTCATCCGCTGCTGTTGTTTTCCTAGGGTGGTTATAGCCAAACTTTTTAACAGCTTTATCTATGGCTTGAAAGGCTTTCCAAGAGCGCGGAAAAACATTTTGTTGACTCTGAACTCTTCAGCTACATTAGTCAAACTTCCTCACTCCTCAAGATTTCCGATCATTCTTCCACTTGTTAAGTCGCCCATTTGATTTCTTCTGCCGTATTTCACGAACGAACACATTTGCACTTGCAGCGAATGTCTTTAATTGCGTCTCTATTCTTCCTTTAATTGTAACCTTTGACATTCACGTCGCATGCGATGTTTTGTTCTTGACATTTGTATCCGCATCCCCTTTCTACTGAGTTGCATGTTTATTGTACTGATCGCAATAACCCCTTTTCTCAATTTCATCGTTTTCTGCTTAAAATTTACACCGTTGCTTATATTCTGCAAACCAGTGTAAAATTGAATTTGAAAAACATTGTAATCTAGTATCATTCAGTAAAATTTTAACTTTAACAACACTTTTTGTAAAAAAAAATATTTAATGCTCTATAAAACAGCAGTTATAGAAATTTTGGAATTTATAGATAAAAACTATTTATGCTTGTTTGTAAGTTGCATTATATATATATATATATATATATATAGAGAGAGAGAGAGAGAGAGAGAGAGAGGGTTTTATTTAAAATTTCTTCTATTTAGTTTATTTTTTAAAAAAAATATTTTTAAAATATTTTATGCGTTTATTTTAATTGCAATGTAAATATGTAGTATTTAATAATCCAAGTAAATTTACTTTGTAATATATTTCTATTTGATACTACCTATTCTTAATTTAGTTCATTACTTTAATTAAAACTTCTTAGGGTTAGTTTATTTTGATACATCTTAGTGGTTAGTTTAATTGCCAAATAGCTGTCTAGGTGGTGATACGGTTTTTCCTTCTTGTGTTGCCGTTTCAATCCTCTACGTCATTTTGCGTGGGATCTTAACTTAGAAGGTTGTTTTCTCGATTTCCAGATTTTATTTTACGTGTAAGTTTTTCCTAATTTTTTCTATATAATTTTTTTTACTTTTATCTCTCCTTGAGAGATTCATTTTCGCTCTCTTTTCTCAATTTATTTTTTACTTTATTATATTATCAGTTTCATCATCCACGTATTGTATTAGGCTTAACTTTTCAACTTGCCTTTTTTTCCCTATTATGTAATTTCTGCTGTACGGGGAAGGTTGGATCCATAAGGCATTGCTAACCCTAATTCGCTGGCCTAATTCAGCGACAGCTTTAGAAATCATAACAGGTGTCCAGTTTAGTTCAAAGACTTTTTTGTATCTACATTTGTTGTGTCTGGTGAATTAGAATTTCTTCCTTCATTAGCACTGTAGGTTCTAGTGCTTCTTCACTTTTATTTTGTTATAGTACATATATATATATATTTAAATATATAAAATCAATCACAATTATCAATTGAAAAATTGAAATATATAAATCTTATAATACTAAATCCCATTTCAAAACATCAATGGCGAATATAAAAGATAAAATTCCATCGTTTTCAAACAAAATTAAAAAATGATAAAATAAAATAAACATTTATAAAATATCTAAGTGCAACCTCGGACTTAGGACCGATAAGTGGGGATAAACTAGTTTGATGGCGCCAACCTTCCCCCTATTGCAACTTGGTAAGTTAATTGGAAAATATCCAAATTTCAAAAATTTAAAATTAAACCATTATACTTGAAAAATTAAAAAGTTAAAATTAAAACATTATACTTGAAAAATTAAACTATTTGCCATCGCATTCTGAAAGATATTACAACATTAAAATATTAAAATTTAAAAACAATTTAGTGCATAATATAAGTGAACCATCAAACACCGAAGATGATGCAACCATCTTTAAAATAGTTGTATAGGTATAAAAAATAGTTGTATATGTATAAAAAATATTTGAGATCCGAAAATTCAAATTAAAAAAATATTTGAGATCCGAAAGTTCAAATTAAAAAATATCTAAAATCAAAAAGTTCAAACTAAAAAATCCGAAAGTTCAAACTAAAAAATCCGAAATTTCAAACTAAAAAGTCCGAAAGTTCAAACTAAAAATCCAAAAGTTCAAACTAAAAAATCCAAAAGTTCAAACAAAAAAATCCAAAAGTTCAAACTATATATATATATATATATATATATATATATATATATATATATATATATATATATATATATATATATATATAACTCATTAAAAACTTCTTTATCCTTCAGTCTATATTGTTTGATTTTTCAATTCACCCGTGTGAAAAATAGGGTATCCCAGCTGGTATATCTATATCTATCTATCTATATATATATATATATATATATATATATATATATATATATATATATATATATATATATATATATATATCATGATTTTGAAGACAGAATCAAATTAAATGTCAGAAAAAGAGACGATCTTTATTCAATCATTTCAACATCTGTTCTGACGCTAAGAGCAGGGAGTAAAAAAGCACGCCATGATTATCGGTTAAAATAGATAACACTTGAAAAACATGTGGTAAGTGTCACGGATTTTAAGAGGGTATTTGAAAGTCAAGGCTGACATATGTTGACTATTAAATCTAACGATCTGGAATTAGACATGTTTATTGGATAGATCATATGTTCAGAAGAAATAAATGGGTGATTAGTTTGATACTTGAAGATGTGAACTGAAAAAGATGAGTTAAGTGCTAGATAGGGAATTTAATTTTTAATCTAATTTAATTATATATATATATATGTATATATGTATGTATATATATGTATATATATATATTATATATATATATATATATATATATGTATGTATATATATGTATATATATATTATATATATATATATTATATATGTATGTATATATATGTATATATATATTATATATATATATATATATATATATATATATATATATATATATATATATATATATATATATATATATATATATATAAAACAATACGATAAATAAGTTTTTAAGGAGTTGATTTTACGTGAATTGTAAATTAAGCAAAAAAACTTTCTGCGTATCTCAGCTGAACAAAAAAAACATTTTTGGTAAAGGTTAAGTCTGTATGTATAATATCTGATAAAAAGATTTTTTTTTATTTATAACACCCGTAACTCTTTTGTGGGTCGATTTTTGAAAACACCTTCCTTCTGCTCAGCAAAAATAAAGCATTTTTACAAATTTCGTGTAATAAATGTTGAAAATAGTGTAAATAATTTCGTTCTGGATGTGCAATACGTTAATTTTACTTTCCGGTGCATTTATTTTATATTAAATAGCTTTTACGTGCGACTTCATCCATGTGGAATTTAACAAGAAAGTGTTCATTCAATTCACAGGGTTCACGAAAACTTAATAATTATGTATTCCACGTAAAGAGATAGCTGTGCCGTAAGTATAATATCATTCGTCTACTTAGTGAATCGATATTTCTTTTTTGTTTAATTTTTTTATAGATTTTTGTTAATTTTTTTATTAAATTTATTGAAAATTCTCTCTATATGCAATATTAAATTTAATGAAAACATCTCTCTACATACAATATTAAATTTAATGAAAACATCTCTCTATATACAATATTAAATTTATCAATTTCAAAGTAAATAAAAACTGAACTATATTCATGAAAAAGAAACCTAACGAAGTTTAACATTAATTTCTAATTATAAATTTCTAATTGAGCGAATTTCTCGTTTAAGCCTAATTTTTCGTATATTGTTCACTATTTCATTGGTTTGAATTTTGTTTTCGCGGAACCCTATATATATATATATATATATATATATATATATATATATAATTATTTTTTCTAATATAAAAGTAGCTTAAGTTAATTCTTGAAACTTAAGCTATAAGCCAGTAAAAGTTCACTTCAAAATCGGTCGAGCCGTTTTAGAGATTAGCCGGAACAAACACAGAGGCAGATAGATAAAAATTTTAGAAATTGATTTTTTATATAAGTACCGGATATACTTTTAAATGCATTTAGTGAATAGCTGGTTATTTCAAATTATAGACACTTCAATTTTATTTATTTGTATAGATATAAATACTTCTATAATATTTCTGGAGTGGTAAGTAACTATAATGTAGTGGTGAGTGGATGGTACTGTAACGAAAGGACAGGGCGTCGACGGTGGTGTGTAATTTTTGTATATTAGATACATTTTCTATGCTGGGTGGTGTTGCGTATTCAACATTAATGACGAGGCAGTCTTGTGATTAGTATATAAATCCAGTTTATTGCACATCTTGAAACACATGGGCATTTTAATGACATAAAACATGGATGACACTACACAGAACAAAGAAACTATGACGCTACGCAAGGCCGCCGGTTACATGATTAAAGACACAGGCAGAAGAGAGCGGAAATTCCAATGATATCGGTATTTATACCTAGCGGGACATCACATGTTTTGGGGAGGATGGATGTAGTTCCAAAAATACCCGTTATGCAGGTAACTCCTTAAAATAATTAAACAGTTGTCCTAAAGGACTGAATCATAAATAAATCAAGAGGTTAATGAAAGAAAATTGCTGGGATTTGTCACATTTCCTCCCCTCCGAAAGAGACGTGTGTGCTCCAGGGCCCTTGGTCATCAACAGCCGTATTCTACAGAGATACCAAATAAAAAATTGAAATTTAGTTTAACCTTCTTTAAAATATTTTCCCTTAACTTAAACATTAACATGAAAATGTTTTTAAACATGGAAAATATGTGTTTAGAAAAATATGAAACAAATATGCATGAGTAAATTATAAATATAAAATTGCATTATATGAAAACATCAAAATAAGATTACTAAGCACTGGAAATAAAATGAAAACAGAAAATAAAATTTAAAAATATTTGTAAATAACACGCATCTTATAAAAGTATTAAATTATTTATACATAAGAAGTTAGTTCTTTCTTAGTCCTGATTAGGAAGTAGTTGCCTTATTCAAGGTAGCTAGACCTGGCAAGGTTGAGACACGGGTCCGGACACTAGTAATTGTCAATATGCTGGGCCAGAGGCCTCAGAACTGGGGTGTTGTCTTAGATTTGTTATTTGTTGAATGCTATATATAACAGGGCTCTCCGAACTCTGAGAAACAGTATTATTAGTCAAGGATGATCCACAATCAAATAGGGTGTGTCTAAACTGATATTGATTAAAAAGGCATTGTTGTTTTCAATGGTAAACATTGGGAGTGCCTTATTCAATAGGGAATCCCATAAAAATTTCTAAAATACAGAAAACACTTTCTTAAGAATAGAAATAAAATTGTATACAAGTGCACTGAGGGAGAAAACAGGCCAGAAAAACAATTTTAGAGATTGACCCATGCCTTGCCCAATCATTAAGGCAAGTTTGACTTCT